>JANVCG010029450.1:0-25124 GCA_025505365.1 Haliclystus inabai | reverse complement strand
ATAATAATAATAATAATAATAATAATAATAATAATAATAATAATAATAATAATAATAATAATAATAATAATAACAATTTTTGTAATTTGGTGAAACTGGAACAGCACCCAAAAGTCGATTTTTTTTCAAAAATTTAATCATTAATTTCAAAACCTTCAAAATATGTTTTTTTCAGAAAGCAATCAATTGTTCTAATTTTGTAAAACTTGAATTATTTAAAAATCCTTTGAGTCTGTTTCTTCCAAAATTTATCAATGCTACATTTTCTGATAGTAACCTGGTTATTTATTTTTTACTCACAATAGGATATCTGTGACATGACTGAGAGTATTTATATCCCTCGTGGTGTCAATACTGAATGTTTGAGTAGAACAGCTCAATGGGAATTCACACCAACTAACATCAAGGTAAGTTTTAAAAAACAGGCTAGATCAGGATCAAAATATAGCAAACATGGTTGTGCTCTACACAGGCACCAGATAGTTTAAGCAGCTTAATTTCTTGTTTTTTTGTCGCTAATAAAGAAGAACTTGAGTCAAAACCACTTTGCTTTGTTAGTAGAAGACTTTGTTTTCAAATGGACAAAGAAAAGCATCTATCTCATTTCCTGGAATCGAGTTTGAAGTGTTGCAGTCTTGCTCCAGATTCCAACATATGTCAAACAAGGGTGCTGGTCATTTTAGACTCTTTTAATGTAGAATCAGTTTTTCTTCCACTATTATTTTGAAAATTAATGCATGAAATTGTCATTAGGTTGGCAGTCATATTACTGGCGGTGATATTTATGGAACTGTCTTTGAGAATTCTTTAATCAAACATAAATTGATGTTGCACCCAAAATCTCGTGGTACTGTTACATATTGTGCACCACCTGGAAGCTATACCATTGATGTAAGTATTTATATGTGTATTGAAGTAAGATACTAGTATCACCCTACCAAAGGGCTGCAAAGAAACTTTTTATTTGTACAAGAGCAGGGTCCTACAAAACACCCCAACTTCACAACTATATTAGATTTTGAGATTTTTGATCTATTTCTGTATAAAATGAAGAAAAATATGAGCAATCTCAATTCGGAAGATTCAAAAATACAATGCTGTGTATGAATGTAAAACAAACAGAAAATGTTTTCAAACATATGTCTCGTTGAAAAGTGTCTGAATATTTCTGCATTAAAACTGGGCTTTCTGGAGTGTAAAGTAATTTGTTGGATCAACAAGAGTGAGGTTTTTCAGTTAAGAGCAAACAGGTTCCAATAAAACAGAGGATTCTGGAACACCTAAAAGGTTTGCAGTAAGCCTGAAGGTTTTGCATAAACTGAAAGCTTCAAATTACCCAATAACAGAAAACAAACAGTCTTGTAATTGTTTTTCAATCGCTATTTGCAAGATTTAGTTCCAATCATTGTCTGATGACAAACTATCGTGACCAACTTGAAAAGAAATGTTATAATCCCAGAAGGACAGTATTTATTGGACAATTTGAGCAGTGATAGTAAAAATGAATTTTATCGTGTATGACATTGGAGACCATTTTGTTCACATTTTTGTCACTATGTAATTGTAAAGATTAAAAAAAAGCCTTTTTGGATTTTGGTTGACCTTCTTCAGACATTACACCTAAAATTTATAATACTCCATGTGTCTTCTTCATAATTCTCGTTTTTAATAAATTTGTTGGTTTAAATGCATTTGTTGTAATTAATATGACATTCTTTGCCTTGAAATAGGATAAAATCCAATGAAAACTACCAAACAAATGTAGTTTACTCTTTGCTTTTGATTGTCTTTCTTAGGATGTCATCATGGAAACTGAATTTGAAGGGGAAAAGACAAAACACAAGATGTTGCAGGTATTTGCTTAATCTATTACAAGTATCTAGAAGTAAATACAGATAGGATATTGCACATTCATGTTCGTTTACGAGAACTGCATAGTGTAAAATAGAGAAACAAGGCACTGCATTAGCATTGCCTTCTCAAAGCAATCAATAGAGTTTCAATCATTGATATTTAATCATTGGGCAGCTATCTGCTGGTTTTATATATGTGGCAACATTGGAGAATGCTCTCGCACTGTTAGAACTTACATGTATGATGCAGTCTTAATTTTTGCAATAAGAAGACAAGCAAGATCAATACATTTTTAGTGTAATGTTTTTCCACTAGTTTCTCCAGAAGTAAAAATTGCAAATTTAGATTTCTTGTTGCAATAATGAACATTTTTTACATAATTTCGATTAGCTGTAAAATTTTAAATATTTTTTTGGTACCTGGAAATGCTAAAACCGTTGTGACTTTGATCCCATAACCCCTGATAGTTTATCTTCTTGTCCTGTGATGTGATTTCCAAATTGTGTTGGAACTTCTGATCTACAGTCTCTCTTCTACTAATCTGTTTTAGGTTTGGCCTGTGCGTCAAATGCGTCCAGTGACCGATAAACTTGCTGCCAATCATCCGTTATTGACTGGGCAACGTGTTCTAGATGCTTTGTTTCCGTAAGTGTCTAAATGAATTTTGATTTGTTCGTCTACGCTCTTGCCATGTAGGGTGCCACATAGTAAAATCATTGTTTACTACACAATGAAACCTGTATATAAGGGCCATCTATAAGAGGTTGATACATTGACATTGCTATATGCAGGTGGCCTTTATATACAGGGTTAATTAAATTTTTGAAAGTATTATTCTAGACACTGCAAGAGTAACTATTAGACAGGTGGCTGCTATAACAGGTTTGACTTAATAACTTCAAGTCTCAGACACAGTCCTACTGTGCATTGTTGATTCTGATGATTATGAGCAGAATTTTAATATCCCACCAATTCTCGGAATACATTGAGAACAAAGGGTGGATGATTTTATGCATAGTCAATATTGTACATCTAAGTTTCTTTGATATTTTACAGATGTGTACAAGGTGGTACTACTGCAATCCCTGGTGCTTTTGGTTGTGGTAAAACTGTCATTTCACAATCGTTATCAAAATATTCCAATTCAGATGTTATTGTTTATGTTGGTTGTGGTGAACGTGGAAACGAAATGTCAGAAGTATTGCGGGATTTCCCAGAGGTATGCTTAATAAGTAAATACATTGCTTAAAATACCTTGCAATGGTAAGTTATGTCTTAGTAAGTCTCAAAGATAGCAGTACAAACCGATAAACTTGATTTTATTGAAAGCTACTAGCACAGTTGCCAGATTGATATGAAATTTGTGAGCAACTTTTGGTAGCCAAAGATTTGTTAGAGTAACACAAAATCAAACTTTGAACATTTCTGAAGCCGCAAGTATCAATGTGGATGTGGCTATGGAAAACTTCAAACTATTTCGTTTCTAGCTACGGAGATTCATTTTATTGATCATTTTGTAAAATACTCAATCATTCAAAAAATCCCTACCGAATGGAGGACCCTGAGCTGAAGTTTATTTAGCCTATAGATTAATCTGTGTCAAGTTCAGACCATGCTTTCAAACAACATTTTTTGGTCAAATATTCAACTTATGACTTGAGTATGCTTATTTTGAGTGCTATATCGAAGTCATCTTCTGATGACGGCTTTGTTCAACTCTGCTATTTTTATCTATAGCTCTCTGTTGAAATCGGTGGTGTCAAAGAGTCAATCATGAAACGTACTGCATTAGTTGCTAATACATCAAATATGCCTGTCGCTGCTCGAGAAGCGTCAATTTATACAGGTATCAATCAAGTGTTTGATACAATTTACATGTTTAAAAACATAAAGAAGTCCATCTATATGCATTGACAGGTACCCATTAGAAAACACTAATGGCTTCATTTGTAAACAATTGCAAACTCAGCAGTTGCTATAGATAATTTCTCACAACACCAAGGTTTAGGACTCATTCAAGATATTTAAAGACATTTTGAACCATAATCAGAGAGTTCCTTACCAATAATGCAAACCTTCAACTAATCCAATCTGTTGTAGGTTTTTATTATTTCGAGTTATAAAATATACCTATTCAGAATACACTAGCCTCTGTGCGTTTTAAAGCTTTTAGATGTTTAACAGTATGGCTCATGTGATGTTTTTCCAGGTATTACATTGTCAGAATATTTCCGTGATATGGGTTATAATGTCAGTATGATGGCTGATTCAACATCACGTTGGGCTGAGGCACTTAGGGAGATTTCTGGCCGTCTAGCTGAAATGCCTGCTGGTAAGATATTGTGCTACTGCACTAGTGTCATGTGCTTTTGTATCGTATCAAAAAGTGGATCTCCAACGGTAGTGCAATAGTAATTTGGCATCTGTGGCTGCTAGAAAATTGTTATGGTTGTTATCTCACCTAAATTCAACGGGAGTAGACGATTTTTGTTTTCGATTTGCATAACTTGATAAGTTTGAAGTTCGCTCTATTGAACATTGACCTCTGTTAGAGTTATTTCAAATGGTTACTTTTTGTTGGATTTATCATGTATATTTAAGACACCTCTCTATAATGGTCAACATTCCAGGCCCTCGTAGCTGCCCTTTGGTACACTGGTTGCACTGCACTACTAGGATAAAGAAGTATAGTAATTTTTGAATATCCAATTGGGGAAATATTAAGAACTTCAATTTAGAATCAAACTAGTAGTAAAGTAAAAGTGACTTCTCTTTGTATCAGCATCATTGACTGTACTTTTCTCTTTTTTACTAAATAGATAGTGGTTATCCTGCTTATTTGGGTGCTCGTCTTGCTTCCTTTTACGAGAGAGCTGGTCGTGTCAAATGTCTTGGTAACCCAGAACGTGAAGGCAGTGTTAGTATCGTTGGTGCTGTCTCACCTCCAGGTGGTGACTTTGCTGATCCTGTTACTGCAGCAACACTTGGTATTGTCCAAGTAGGTGACATTTAAAATTTTTTTTCATCATGGTATAAATGTATACTGAAAGGATCGCATTAGATTCTAGCATTGGCCTATAAACTTGACTTAAGTCTTAGCAAGTACCATCTTTGTTTGGCAAGGCAGATTTAGTAATAAAAGGCGAATTATATTAGAAAGAGCTTACCACTGTAACTTGACAATCAAGACTATTTTGTTATGGAATCTCACATTGATCTGCAATGTTTGGACTAAGTAGCCGTACCACACATCAAATGTTAGTAGCAATTACGTAGAATTATGATTCATAGATGTGTAGATACTGTATGAACAATCACACAGAAAACATGCAGTAAACAGTATGTACGAACAGTATTTAAAATAATAAACACATCTCCTTCAATGGTAAAATAGAGCAAGGAGATGATGATTCTGATTTAATAGAATTTGATAGAATAATCAGTGCCTTAAGTGGTCAATGTCTTAATTTTGTTAAAAAAATTCTGATCCATGTTGATCAATAAGCTAAGCATATTACGGACAACTATGGATTACTGCTTTACAAAAGTTATGAAAGTTTTAACTTTTTTGATTTTGCTATTTTAATGAGCACACAACTACAAGTTGAAAGGATGATTTCTATCTTGCATTTAGGTGTTTTGGGGTTTGGACAAGAAATTAGCTCAACGAAAACATTTCCCTTCAATTAATTGGTTGATTAGTTATAGCAAATACATGAGAGCTTTGGATGAATTTTATGAGAAGAACCACCCAGAATTTGTCCCTCTTAGAACAAAGGTATGTCAATTTAAGGATTTTTCAAAATGTGGTCAACTGTTGGGTTGAATAGCAATTTAATTATTGTCTTCTACTTTTGGCTTTTCCAGGTAAAAGAAATTTTACAGGAAGAAGAGGATCTCTCTGAGATTGTACAATTGGTCGGAAAGGTTGGTATATTTTTCAACCTCCATCAACCACTGTTTATGCCATCATCATAATTTTCATGCTTATTGAATGTCAACATATTTATCCTTTCGAAGGAAAAACATCGTTTTTACAAAATATTTTGATCAGGGATTGGAGCACATTTTGGAACAAACAAAAGCTGCATTAATATTTATCATGTTCAAAAATTAATAAAGTGTTTGAATTTTGTTATGCTTTAGGGTTCGCTTGCTGAAGCCGACAAAATCACATTGGAAGTTGCCAAATTGATGAAAGACGATTTCTTACAACAAAATGGTTATACACCCTATGATCGTTATTGTCCATTTTACAAAACAGTTGGCATGTTACAAAATATCATCGCATTTTATGACATGGCAAGACATGCGGTAGAAAGCTCAGCCAAATCAGAGAATAAAATTACATGGGCAATCATTCGTGAACAAATGGGGGATAATATTTTGTATCAATTGAGTTCTATGAAATTCAAAGTAAGTTTGTGTTTAATTACCATTAGTAAGATAGTAAAATAAGTTATACAATCCGAGTATTATTTTGTATAACAGTTTAACCCCATATGTTCAATTTGAATGAGTGAAATTTTCAATTTTTCTTCAACCTGAATTTGAAACCCAAATTATTTTGTGGGCAAGTCCTTAGTAAAAAGTACAATTACTATTGCTTTAAATCTTGACTTGCACTTGAACGGGTTACACTGTAATATGTGGTGCTGATAACTTCTACAGCTGTATCATATCTAAAGTAATGGATTTAGGCTATCTTTTCATATTGCACAGTAGTAGACAAAACGCCAATACCCACTGTCTGACAAAATAACACTACCACGCCTCTAGTTATCTAGGAAACTTGAAACAAATTTGAATGACGCTCAAACATCGGTTGCTATTTTAGAAACATGTCAAAATAAACCAAAAAAGTAATTGATGATAGTTATATTATCCTGTAATATCTGTCACAATAAGCAAAATACAGCATTAGTTGCATTTGTTTTGCTTTTAACTGGCGTTGGTGGATGCAATGTTTTGATGTAAGTCAGTTCTTATTCCAGTTTGAATAAATGGAAGTTGATCTCAATTTAGAATTGCAACTATTTTTTCCCTTTGAATTGAATATTTACACTAGTTGTGCAATAAAATATGTAATTTTATGATACTTCATACATAATTCTCCCGTTAACTTCCTATTACTGTACTTTTCATTGTAGGACCCAACTGCAGATGGGGAACAGAAAATCAAAAGTGATTTTGCTGAATTGCATGATAAGATGGCTGAAGCATTCCGTTCTCTTGAAGAATTCTAGTTTAATTTTTCCAATAAATAAAAAATCTATTTACCTTTCATTATATCAATAGCACTTGGAACAGTACAGTAAACCACAACTCCGAATTCAACCAATTGTGTGCCAAAATATGTGTAATTGAAATGAGTGGATTACTCTTAAATTTTTATCAATTATAAGTGATTGAGAAATTTGTAATTAATTAATATTAATTGAAATTAGAATTCACCTCCCCAAAATATTTTTTGAATTGTCCTCATTTGTTTCTTTTTTAATTCAATTTATCCTCACTAAATTCACCGCCAATAGAAAACCTGTTAGAGCAATAACTGACTACATAAATCAAATGATTGGGTGTTGCGCACAGGTTAATCTCACTGCAGTTGCGGATGGAAATTTGCGTCTGAACTTCATCATTGTGCCTTTCAAGTGTTTTGAGCTGTTCTTGCTCTGGATTGACGATTAATTTTGAGATGAATTTTCCAAATAGACTTATTGAAATCATCTGAAGGTTACCCAGCAATCTTTTTGTATCAGCTGTTTCTACCAATATCTAGTACTACCCTCTTGGGTTATCAAAATAAAAAAAAATGTTCTAGTATTATTCTAGTAGTAACTTTTGATTCATTCAATAATGTTCAATGAAAAGAAATTGAGAAGTTGCCTTTTTTAAAATCTACTTTGATGAAATGATTTTTTGAAGTTGCCATGACTATTTTGGACTTTTTTATTCAGTTGAATAATTGTGGATATATCACTTCCACTGATGCTGTGATTAATCTAATATCTGCTGTGACTCACTACCATTAAAGGTGACCAGCTAACACAAAATCTTATTTGAACCTAATATTTCAAAATTTTAGCACTTTCGACATCTATTGTATGAAATGACGTCATTATAAATCAGACTGTGCTTACTCATTCTTTAATTATCAGTAGAAAGTCGCAAACTTTTATCTTCTGATTGGCTTATTTGCTTTATCAAAAGACTGTATCCATGGATAAGAGGCTTTAAGTTTGGTTTTTTGAGAATTTACAAAGATGGAATTTTTGTTTGAAATTTGAATGACGAAGTCAAGGCGTTTCTGCCACAATTTTCAGCTGGACTGAAGGCATAACGGAGATATAGTCCCTTATTATTTATGCAGTAAGTCGTTTATGAACAATTTTTGGTATATCTTTTAAAGCAAATCAATATGAAGGAATATAAAGTGGTTGTTTTGGGTTCGGGAGGTGTCGGTAAGAGTGCGTTAACAGTTCAATTTGTATCTAATACTTTTCTGGAAAAATATGATCCGACAATTGAGGATTTCTATCGTAAAGAAATTGAAGTAGATAATACACCATCAGTTCTTGAAATCCTTGATACAGCAGGAACAGAACAATTTGCTTCAATGCGAGATTTATACATCAAGAATGGGCAAGGCTTTTTGCTTGTTTATTCAATTACAAATAAGCAAACAATTCAAGATGTTGCCCCAATACGTGATCAAATTTTACGAGTAAAAGGAACTGATCAAGTCCCGATTATTCTTGTTGGCAACAAAAGGGATATATTCGATGAACGTGAAGTTGCTGTTACAGAAGGTCAAACTACCGCACAAAATTGGAAATGTCCGTTTTTCGAAACTTCAGCCAAGACATCGTATAACGTGAATGAAATGTTTGCTGAGATAGTTCGTAAAATTAATGTTGTGGCTCACGCTTCGCAGCGTCGCAAAGGTTGTTGCACTGTTTTGTAAATAATATTCCTTTGGATTAACACTGGAAACTTTAGACCTTGACAGATGGATTACCATGAAACAATCAAAGCTGTCTAGAAAATAACAATATTTCAAGTAATTTAGTTGAAGACTAACGATTGAAGTAGATAAGTTATTGTTATGGATTCAAATCTCTCATGGAACCCCAAAAAGATATGGACTTTAAAAAGACCTCTGTTTTTTGTGACAAAGAAATCAAAAATAGAACAATCTAATCAGATATTTCATCTGGTCAAAATCCAAATTTCTGAATGAAAATTTCCTTTTATTTATATTCAGTAATGTGTAATTTTAAAGTAGATCAGTTTTTAAAGATATGTTAAAAAATTTGTAAAAAAACGATTTGAAATTTTTGATCTTGTAGAACCCTTTCTCTAGCTTACAATAAAACATTTTAACCGTCTTACAATGCACATGATGTTTGTGCTAATCAATTTTTACAATAAATGATATCCTGCAAGATAGTTTATATTCGGTAGCCTTGTTATTTTTTTATAGTTCCATCTGCAAATTTTTGGTATGGAGATAAAGGAGGGCCCCATGTACCAGAGGTGGACGGATCCTCAATTTTGAAGACCAAGATCCGAACAAGATTGATCCAAATCCTTGTCCCTGTCCAAAGGTTTAGTAATTACAGAATCCAAATTAGATTTAAAGCTAATCAAACCCTGATTGCACAGCTTCAAAAGCAAATAATTCAGACGTTATTTCGCAGCTGAAGCTCAAATTTGTTGATGAGGCTCATTTTTACTCATTTGGAGGGTTTGTCTGAATGAAAAGGCTACATGTTTGTATGATTGACAGCATCTATCCTACAACATGAAATCATTTTAGATCCTGTTTAAGATCTGGCGCTACATATCAAAGGTCCAGATCCAGCTAAAAGGTGAAGATCCTGACGGTCTTGGGATCAGGGTCCAGACCACCATATACCATATTGATAAAATTTAACATACTCAGTTTTACATGATTTCATGTTACAGTATTGTATAACACGGTAAGGAATCAATTAATCAGCCTACTGAGTTGTCAATCATGTATTTGCAAATCAAGTATAGTACAGTGAGAGATTGATTGTCACAGGCGGGTTTACCTGAAAGAGGTAGCAAGCATCATCAACAGTGTTGCACAAAAACTTCAATTGACAGATTTATTTAATCAACATCTGAGCTATTGTTTTACACACTTTCAAGGGCTCACAGATAGTTTGACATGCTTCGATTTCAATGCAGCGCGACAAAACAAGTGCATGAACCCCTTGTTTAAAGAGTCTAAAATGACCAGCAGCCTTCGTATTGTTTTTGTTTTGAACGCCGCTGACGTGATGACGCTCTATTCCGGAAATGGCATTGTTAACAGTTGGGGAAACAATGGATTCGACGTCACTTCATGAAATCGAGTTTGAAATCTGGCCCCAGATTTCAAAAATTTTTGCAACAAGGCTGCTGGTCATTTTAGACTCTTTAAACCAAGGTTGACTTCCATTGACGCTTTGTTTTGAAATGGACGACGAGAAAACATCTACTTTTGACGTGATAATCCACTTTTATAAAAGTACCAAGTCAATAAACAATACCTAATTAACAATTTGAGAATTTTAGATAGAGTTCACTGCAGTAAATATGACTCAATAGACTTTGTTTTGTTACTGTGTTCTGGGTCATGTCTTGCAAGACCCAAGGTAGGCCAAGACCATTCAACCACCTGCTAGTTTTTTGAGTAGGCAGTTAAAAATATGGTTCAACCTTCCTGCATGCACTTCAACTATTTTCCCTGCACACTCAATCGACCAATCAAATTTATGGGAATCGTTTGACGGCTTGACAACAAAAGATGTAGTGTGCCTTCCTTCAGTTTTTGTGCGCTGCCAACAACCAATCAAATAGCAAGGAACTATTCATCATTTTAGAATCCCTTTTCCTTGCTTTTGGTTAAACCCAATTCTAATTCCTCTTTAGTCAGTACCCATGCTAGCTGACATGTAAGAGCTATGCAATTAGCTCTATTCTGACTCTCATGCATGTTCCACCAAATTCAACATTAGCAAGGGAAATTTACCTGCATGGTACCACATAAATTCTCTTACATGGCAGGACACTGCTAAAAATTATGACATTTTTTCAGACACTGACAAATCACTTCAAAAAGGGATTATTTGGCTTCCTTGAATTTGTTATCAGAAATTCAACCCACCATACTAGCCTTGCTTACTATGAAGTTGCTGTTTCAGGACACTGTTTAGATTTTTAGATCCAATAAAAGCCTTCAACTAGCTGCAGTATTGTGTGATGTATATACCTTTTTTGGCTTGGATTGTTATACTTAAAACCAGAACATTCTCACTCCTGTGTCTGCTACATTGACAAACTTGGAGATTTCACAACAGTAGACAGAATTTTTTGTTTTGTTTGATTGGCTTCTTTTTATTCTATAAAAATGCTTCAAGCTAATTACAAAATGAATGCTAAAGTAAAATCATTGTCTTATCTTATGTAAACTTTTAGCAGATGATTGTTTTTGTTTACTGTAGTTATAATACCATAGGAATAGTATATTTATATATTCATTGTCAGATATTTAAGTGATATATGCTGTCTTTATGTTTTGTACTATTATGGAAGATCAGGAAAATCTAATAAAAAACAAATAATAGAAGTCATCGATACATTATAAGATAAATAGAAAACATAACTTGGTGTTATAATCTTACATGGGGAACTACCAACAGTTACCTTGAATGTAATGTCTTATCTTTGAGTGTTAAGAAACCGTTAAAAAACTTTTGGTACTAACGTTTTGCAAAAAATAAGAAACTTTTAGTACTACAGGCCAAGCTAATGTTGAATAGAGTTGTACCTCGATACTTTCAATGCCATAATATCAGTGAAGAACACATAATTTGTATAGGAAACTAAGCTAACACTGTAGACTACAAGGTACAACTTGAGTATTTAACATTAGCTTTCACATTTTTGTTTCAGAGTCGAAGCATCAGGTATAGATTTTTCTTTCTTTAATTACCTACACAATCCAATTATACCTTGATCAGCGGGTAACCCACTGCTAGTGGTGATAGAAAAATATTGAATTGTCAGTTGTCAATGTTAAGTGATGCTAAGAATAATTTTAATTTTGGAGATCATTTCAACCATTGATGAAAATGCATCAATATTTGATTTGGTTGCACGCTTTTAAAAAACAAATTCCATGCTGCTTATTGTTCTGAACATGGTAATCTTGAATTTTGTATTCCTTCCAATCTTGTCTTGATCTAACATTGTCTTAAAAAGGAATAAGTCTATCGATTATTGTCACATGACAGTATAACAGAGAAAGAATGTAACTCAAATCAGTCCTTTTAACGAGTCTAAAATGACCAGCAGCCTTCGTATTGTTTTTGTTGTGAACGGAGCTGACGTGATGACGCACTATTCCGGAAATGGCATTGTTAACAGTAGGGGAAACAATGGATTCGATGTCACTTCATAAAATCGAGTTTGAAATCTGGCCCCAGATTTCAAATGTTTTTGCAACAAGGCTGCTGGTCATCTTAGACTCTTTAATGTTAGCCGGCTTGCAGCTTCTGTAAATCAAAATACGTCAAAAGTAGCAAAGTAAAGTAGCAACAAATCACCAGTATGGAAGACAACAGTTCTTACTTAACACAAGCTTCTGGCTAATACGTAGCACTATTACACAAAGTTTCATTGAAAAGAGATGGGCTTCTAGGCATGTAGACACCTATATTACAAATACTCTTGTTTGAATTATTATATACAACACATTAATTTGTTGTAGACTATGGTCTTGCCTTGTTTTTACCAAACCCTTTTCAATTGTAAATCTGCAATGACCCTACCTCGCAAATGATTTCTAACATCAATAGCTAGTCAATATGCAGAATTGCGTGTTTTTATCACAATTATGCTAAAGATGATTTTTAAATTTTTTAACTGGACTTTACTACTTACCTGAGTCAATACAGCCCATCTCAGTACACCTCCAAGTGCCATTTTCAAAACATGTGCTAAAAAAGTAAATTAAGCATGATAAATACTACGCAGAAAATCAAGTTAGTTTTCTTTTATTGTTGAATTGAACCTTAGTAGACAGTTAATTTGACGGAGTAATCAATTCAAAATTTGCAGCTATTTACAGTCAAGACAATTTCATTGCTTCATCTTTTTGTGACTAGTAGACAGAGATAATGATAATCAAGTGATCTTACTGCCTTCTGTGAAACTGCAAAAGCTATCAATTTGACAAACCATTTAAATACTGTTCAAGTAATGTTGATAGAAGTTTTGGATCAATTTATGAGGCCTATTAAAATATGACAAATGTTAAATGAATCTAAAATCTGTCGATCATCATGGAGTTCTTATTGCTGGAGTGGATATACAGTCACAAGATTTCCTTTGACATGTGTATCTGAAGATAAACTTGCTTAAATGGTAGAATAGAAAATAGACATTTGAATGGTGAGCAATAATAATCAACTCACCAGGTGTTGCAATCCTTTGAACGTGTTTCACCAACAGCAAAGTTCACACCATCAGCAAAACATTTAGCAACTAGGCAAATAATCAGAAAAAAGCTTCAATTGATGAGGATGGTCTGACACATGCTTTGTCCAAGGTAGAGTATTCTCTCCTTTTTTGATGCACAATACAAGTGTCAGTCACCTTGTTACAAAATAACTTAATATATCTGCAATAAACATTCTGCTTTCCTGGTATTATTGAATTTTGAATTTTCAACAAAATTCAATAAAGATTTATAAATAACAAAACTGGTCATTCCTGAAAACAGTATTACTTTACTTTTCAAATTTTGAACAGGAAGTCAATTAGTGGAAGTTTTCTATATTTTTTCCACGGCCACAAAAACTTTGCTTTCAACACAGAAACATGTTGGAATGGAAGGGGTAATAGAATTGTTTTTAAATATATCTGCTACTAAATCTGCCGACATACTGACAAAAAAAATGTTACAAAATATTTGGGAAATTGGAGATTGTAAACATTGTGATCAATATAACATTTAATCCTATTTCAAACCCTGTTTCTAATGCTTAGAACCAGTGAATCACCTCAAATCTAGCGAAGGAATAGTGAATGTATAGATAACATACTGAATCTGTGGTTTCACCTGAATAACAAATACTAATTAAAATACTATGTGATCATTTTAAATGGCTGTTATGGTTGATCACTATATAACTGCAAAAATCGAGGACAGGTGTTCATTATCTAAATGTTGGGTAATTAGAGTAATGTCAGTTGAGTTTTCTTGAAGTGCTAAGTAACTGCAGCTGGCTATTACAGAAGAGTCTATTTTGTATGAAATTCAAAATGAGAAAAGTTTAGATAATGCATAGTCACCTCATTACTAGTTTAATATCTAAATAGTAATTGTTAATTACCTCGTTTCTGATGGGTAGTTGAACATTTGTGTTTTGTACAATCCCATACGCCAAAAGATGAGCAATTACTGAAATAAAATTGTGAGTGATATAAGTTCAACTAAAGGAAATATTCAATGATGTGCTCTTTCCGGCGGTCTGCAATGCTGCAGAAAGTTTTAATGCCTAATTAGTTTTGTTTGCAAACACATACTGTATAAGGGAGTACATACCATGAATTGCAGTCTCCCATTTCTCTTACTTCTGATAATTTATAAACTTTGCTGTGGTGCACACAATCTGCAATAATGAAACAGAATAGGAATTAATGGCTTTGGAAAACGTTTCTGTATCGTATATATATATTTTATTCATTTTATAGACAACACTTGGGCTGCAAATTGAAAGCCATTTTCAATAATATCAACTCTGTTTGAACTTGTAGTTGGCTCCAGAATTCATGTTGCTTTACTTTTGCAGCCACAGTTGAAATCAAAGTCTACTGATCTTGGAGTACTTAATTTATCAAACAGGTGAAGTCATATATTAATATCCTCAACTCATGAATGAAAAAACCAATTATGAATACTTTTCACACAACCGTATTTTAGGAGAAAGAACTAATTGACTATGATTTACGTTTGCCTACAATTTGGCAATCTTCAGCTTACCAACTTCATATGTTCTATTCTTTGGTGGACAACGCATTTTGGTGCAGGCAAACATACCATTTTTGCCACACATGCTAAAAAGAAATCAATTGCTACATTTGAATTTTTCAGAAGTGTATATTTGTGTGTAAAAGGTGCAATGCAATGCAGTCAATTTGATCTACTGAAAGAAAAAACTACCACAGCATTCATATCTCAATAACGATGGTAAATTGTTTTGATTAGAATTGAATAAGTTGAAATTACTACAAAACGTAGGGTATAAACAAGTAGAAAAATGAACAACAGAAGAATGCTTGAAATCTGGGGTTGTTCTTTGTTTCTTTACATCAGAATGATAGTTAGATTAGCAGTTAAGTGGCAAAATGATGGTAATTGGTTTAGACTTCTTTTTAACGAACATGAAACTTACCAAAAATTGCAATCATCCTTGTATTTATCACCCACTTGGAGGACTTCATTGTTTTTAGTAACGCATACTGTTTTGAGAGAAACAAATATAGTAAATAATTTTTTTCAAAAATGGAAAATTCTCGAGTTGACTTTATGATTTATAGACACTGGTTACTGGGATCTAGAATGGCTTTCTACTTATCATCTTTAAATATCACCAATGTAGTGAATTTGATTATATTGCTTTCACGTGTACACAGTTAGTGAATTGTTCAAATTCACCCAGCCTCAATTATTAACCTCACTCACTTGCCAGTTAGTATTCCTATTTGATATAACATAAATGACGTTTTTAAAGGTGGTCGCCATAGACAGGTTGTTATCAAAGCAGGTAGACTTTGTATCTAATCAACTCTAACTGTTCTTACCTTTTTTAGATGCTGGTATAACCAATGGAGTTGAGCTGATTGGTGACATTGTTGGTGAGACAGTTAACGGTTTAGTTTTTGAAACACAGAGTTTGTTAGAGCATGACCACATTCCCTTTAGACATTGACTATCAATAAGAACATGGGTAAAATTTCATTAATTAAGAAATATGTTACTTTATCTTGCTATCAAAGTGTTAATAAGTGTAGCTGTAAATTGTGGGATTGCATAAAAGACAACCTTCCTTGAAGTCACTTCTTAGATTGATCGAAGACAAATACTAATATGAAGAAAACCTGAGTCCCAGATATGAGTTTACCCAGCTGCAAACTGCCATGAAATTGATTTTTAATTGGAAGCATTAGACCGAGAAAAAATTAATGTCATTATTCTACAAAATTGACATCTTTAGTAGCCTAATTCCAACAACAGGCCATGATTCAACTCTTTCTAGCCCCAATCTATTGTGCAGGGAAAAAATCAGATACGAAGCAGCTAAAGTGGTCAACTACTATCATATTATTTGACATGAATTTAACCAACTGAGATTTATTAGTTTGCAATTGAATTGATATATTTCAATTATATGTTCAATGGTCTTACCACATGGTGCATCTGTCTTTCACAATAATATAATCATTCTGACGATAAATTCGATTGTTGTATAGACAAGCTGGAAGAAAAACAGGTACTGTTTATTGTTATGCAGATAAGGATTGAAGGATCAGTATACAGAGACTCAAATTGCTTTATTGTATCTAATAACAATTTTTAATAATCAAATTACGAAGTTGAAATAACCAAATGTCAGATAAGGATTTACTTACTTTCCTTCATGTTTGATTTGCATACTGGACAACATCGGCCTTCAACAGCTATTACATCATCACATTTACTGACATCTGGGCAGGTTTTCCTTGTACATTTTATGCTTTTATTCATTTTACAAACGCAAGTTGAACATGGGTCTGGATGGAATACGCTTCCAGGTAAATAACCAATGTTGGTTGATGGATCCTTACATCCGTTACGAGAAATATGCTTCAAGGTCTCTTCTACAAATGAACAAATTTAAATTTGATGAATACGGTATGGTAAACAAAATTAAATGAAATCTGAAACATTTAAAATAGATTAAATATTGATTATTCAAGATTCTGGCAACTGTTAAAATATGCCTCAATATAATTCACAAAACTCTTGGAAATGGAATACATAATTTTGCTACAAAACTAAACCAATTATTTCTCAGTTTTGGAAAGGCTCTGCTCAAGATGAAGTAGAATGTTTATTTGATTTATGGGTTAGAAGTCAGCAGTTAATTGCCATTTGCCAACACTCAAACCTCTGATAATTAGTAGCTCATTGTTACAACCGTATTCTATCACTTATACTTACTATGATTTTCTGTGCAATAGCGTGGACATCGCGAATCACTTTTTGATGGATAAGGGCAATCACGTTTTCTGAAATTTGGTTTCTTGCAAATAAAGCCAGATTTTGTACACATGCAAACTGAACAATTAGCAATAGCTATGATTTCATTTTCACTGTGATTGCGTCCAGTCAATGGATTTTGGCAAACTGCAGTATTTGGGCATACCGGACAGCAACGTCCAGGAACTTTGATTGGTGTTCTACCATCTTTGCAGTCAGGATACATACACATTGGTGTCATACAACTTTGTTCTCCATTTTCGTGGCATGTACAATGCATGCAATCATCACGGCCATACCATGATTCACCTGTTTTGTATAAAGTACCTGTTTCTCTGTCTTTGCATTGAAATTCATCACAAACAGGACAACATTCACCCTCTACGTATTTAACTCGTTTGCATGGTAAAGGTGCACAATCAGCAATAGCACAGCTTGTTTGTCCATTCTGACATGTGCAATAGCTGCATGCATCAGCTTTCCAGTTAGCGCCTTCAGCGTGGTAAGCACCATCTTCGTCCTTACATCCTAATGGCAGTGCAGTTGGAGCTGATGAGAAATAATAACAATCACATTTTATTTTAGTAGTATTCTTTATAATCATTGAAGCGTTGAAAAAGTCCTGAAGTTAGTAGAGTTATTTTACAAATCAATTACTAAAACGCTAGATATTCGTCTAGACCAATGCACATCTGGAATTTTATATTTCATACATACACAAATTGATACATCTTGAATAATACAGATGCTTAGAATTCATGATTAAATTTCAAGTCTAGTATTTCGAAAACTTACGTTCAGGAGTTGGTAGTGTTTTGCAGACAGGACAGCACTCTCCTTTTTTAGTAACAGGGTTTTTGCATGAAGTCATAGGACAATCAACCGAATGACAAATGATCATTCCACTAGTACAGTCACAAAACGTGCATGGCCCATTTGTCCATTTTTCACCTTCAGCGCGTAATCTACCATCTATTTGTGTACAAGACATCTTTGGTGGTGAGTCAGGTTCTGGAAAGTAAAATGATTTTATCATTTATTAAATGACTTTATCATTTATTATAAGACATGGTGGAAATTAATAACCAAATGTCATCTGGAAGAAATTAATTAGCTTCAGATAGAGTCAAAGACTATGACAGGGTCTTAACGTTATTACCGCATCTTTGTCTCTGTCATTATTTTCATTATGTTTTATAGCTGCCCTTCGCCTTTCTAAATAGAGAGCATGATTTCTGTCTGTATAACATGAATTTATGAGATGGAATTATGCTTCTAAGATTACAAGGAACTGTGACTGGCTTTTACAGAGCATAAAAGTACACAAATTACTCCTGAGCTACTAAAGTTGGTCTAAAAATTCATCAGGTATTTTATTATTATTCATTGCAGCATGCAATAACTAGATTCAAAATACCATTTACAAAGCCACTGTTATTAATACATTTCTAATAACTGAGCTTTCTTTCTAAATACCATTTTTTAAAATTTCATTGATTTCGATAACATTAGTCCTAATGATGATTTGATGTCATTTCAAAAGCCAGAGTAAAACCTGTCGATAACAACCAGTTATGAGATCAAAGAACTTTGACCACTATAGAGAGGTATCATTTATACTTTGAATTTAACAGCAAATATAATGTGAATTGACTAATACAGATCGATGCCTACTCTATATGTCGACCTTTCTAAACAGGTTTCCCCGTATTCATCCATCTTTCTAATTTGATTGTACCCTGCCTGCAGTATGATACTCTCATTTGGTTATGCATATTTTAAACATTGATCACTTACGGTTTTTTCCAATTACAAGTTCACCAATGACTGGTATTTCTTTCTCAATTTCAATCTTTGGCTCAGCATCGCATGATTTATTATAGCGGCACACAATTGATGGTGTACCAAAGTTGGTACTATTCCGTACACACTTGCATTCTGTGCATTTCGATTCATCTTTGTACCATACATCATTAATAATGAAATCTGTGTTGCCATGTGTACAAACTGAACCTAAAACACAGAATTATATAGAGACTATGAGCTGCCTGAATTGCAATGCATGAACAACACACTATTACTTTTTCGACTTGATTAAATTGCTTGGGTAACTTCAAAATGAAACAGGCATAGACTTATTCATCTGAAACTGATGACACTGTCTCATACTTGTCTGCTTTGAAAGGTTGGCAGACTCTACGATTCCTTGCTAATGCTTATGGCACGTATGGCACATCTTTGTGGTTGTTATTCCTTTTCAAGTAAAGTTGTCTGAGCAAGCAATGTAAATTTACTAGTAAGACTAATGGTTCAATTAATAATGATCAAACAAGTTGGAGTGTGGCATGGAAAGTTTATCAGACTTCATAATCTGTCAAAGGCATATGCATATCTGTTTTCAGTAGACCTAGACACTAACTGAGACAATCAGGCAAAACAATGCATTGTTTGTCTTGTATCAAGTAAAAATCTGCATGAAAACTGTTCATCTAGATGATAAGCATAATGAATTTTTCTTTTTCTCAAATAGGAACATTTTAAGTACAGTCTTAGTGAGTAGGCCTACAAGTGGACTGCAATACTAAACTAACCTACTTGAGACTCTCCTGAAAACGAGACTCAGTGAACCAGTTAAGCTTACTGAACAGTTACCAAAAGCTTGATCAGGCCAAATAGAAAATGGCCTAAAAATGTATGAAAGTTATATCTTTCCGAGCCTCTGATTCAAAGCCAAAATTTCTTGGCTTTGAATCAAAAGAAACATGCTGTTAAGCCTTTTTCTATTTTGGCAGGAGCCTCAAGGCGATATTCAGCAGACTCTACTATTTCAAAGAGTTTGTGTTCAGAACAGAGCAGTCTGCAAACAGGCTATGCTAGAAAGTTTCTTAGCAAATCATAATCTCATAAGAATGTTTTACATCAATGTTCATGTAAAATCAAACAATTTTTCTAGCTGGGTGCACTTACCAGAATACTCTGTAATGATGGTTATAAATTGCCCTTGTTCAGATTTGACATACTGTGTATTTGTGCTGAAAAAATCTCCTTCACGAGTACGCTCTACATCGCCTAATTTTGAACACCAACCAGAGTTGATAAATGCATCAATTGCGAATAGTTTTTTACTGTCCATGGGTAATGTAATTTTATAAAATAATCCCTGAAGTCTTGGATTCATACCACTGATGTCCGTTCTTACAGTTTCAATGACAGAACTAGAGATGTCGTCATCGCTTTGATTTCTCACTTCTACGGTCATACATGAAGGGGAGGGAAATACTTCAGGGAATCTGTCTGATGTAACTTCACCATCGAGAGCTACTATTTGCTCAACAGGTTTTGCAGTTGTTAGGATCTCTGGAGGAGGTGGGGGAGCATTTGCTGGGAAAGTTCCTGTGAAGCCAATAGAAAAATAAGTCATTATAAAGAATGACATGATAAAGAATTATCTTCTGATTGGTCAATTGAGGTGCTCAAAGTATTGATAAATGACTATAAAATGCAAACATAATATTAGATACATTGAAGTAAAGTTGTATTCTAATCTGAGATTGAGATCTTTCATGTACTATTTTGAATGAGCAATAGCTAAAGATATGATTTATGTGTTGAGATGGCATCCATTGCGCAGCCTTCACATTCACCGTCGAAAAATAGAAAATATTTTAAAAGGGACAACCCTTATATTTTAATTGCCACAGTTGAATGCAAAATTATATAAATTTAAAGTCAATAACTTCAAGTTAAATTTGCTTTGTGAAGAACAACTTCTCAATAAAGTGTCAGTATTAAGCAAGCTACTAGATGTATCAAGTTACGAATTCATTTTAATCAATGGATTTCGTTAAATCTGTATGGAAGTTTTTCACAGATCCATCAACTCTAAACATACTTTACAGTATGACATTCAAAACATTAAAGATTGCTTCAAACAGTGTCAAGCTAAAAAGTAACTCACCATAAAACTGGACATTGAGGTCTTTCACATATTTTTCAGTATCATCAATGAACATAGATATACTATATGTATTGAGATAATCTCCTTTGCGTAACCATTCACTTTCACCATCAACAGAACACCATCCGATGTTTATCACAACTTGGAAATTATACTTCATAGAAGCTGGTCTTTTCAAAATCATTGCATAACTCAAATCTTGAGAATTGGGGTTCATGTCCGACACATCAATCCTAACATTCTTTATTGGGATTGATGCGACATCCATTCTCGATGCATCGACGAGGGACACTCTCATACACGAAGGAGAAGGGAAGACATTCAGTTTCTTATCTAATAAGACTTTTCCTTCAATAATTATCTCATCTCTCTTTTGCTCTAAACAGAAAGCAATCAAAGACAATGTTACCACATTTACAGTGTATATTAGGGATCGTTCACAATCGACGTCTACTAATTTTTGAGTCAAAATCAACCCCCCTCCCCCTACTGTCAACCAATATCAACTTTAGAGGTACCCCGTAGGCAATTGATCTCAACTTTCAGTAGCCCCCTCCCCGTTTCATTCAAAAATAGGCAACCAACTCATTTGAGTCATTAAAATGTATGGTATTTTATTAGAATTGGAGTCATGGGTCAACCGTTAACTACTCCCTCCCCCTTTCAAAAGTTGACGTCAATAGTGAATGATCCCTTGGGCAATTGAGGATGTCATCACACACGAGTACAAGGCAATGTTACTGTTGTGGAAAACCTATTCCAAAATATTACCAAATTTGAATATCAACTTTAGCTTAGTAAGTTGTACTCAATTGTTGTGCTATGCTTGTCTACAATCCTTGATACACAAGTAAACAGCGCAATGAGTGTGCAGTATGGATTTATGCAGTTACCTAGTGGGTTTTCTGGTTCAGGAGTAGGTATTTCATCCATCATCAATACAGGTGGGGCTAAAAATTGAAAAGAAAATTACCAACATGTTGTACACATTACATTGAATTACCATGCCTATCCGCATGGCTAGATGAAACATTGACATTTTAAGTAATAGCTACCAGATCATTTGGTAATAAAATAGCTCTATGTGGACAAACCATTTCTCTGTCTAAATTATCCACACTACTCTCTTGGTAACCTATTAGTATTGCAGATTATACGTCACTACAAAAGTTGCCAATCAAATAATCTCATTTCTGGAGGAGTGGCTCTCTTTGCTGGTAAATGGGATGGTAGAGCCAAACTTGCTTACTATCCCCCTTTTTAATGTCCCACCTTGCTTAATATGTCACATAAGTTAGTATTCTATTTTCCATTCCCATACAAACTCTCATGCACTTATTTCGTTTAATGCCCCGCATTCTCCCTGATCCTTGTATTAAGCAAGTTTTAATGACCTCTACCATTGTATTTTCTGTTGTAGAAAATACAGCTTTATAAGAATTGCTACAATGACCATTGAAGGCAGGTGGTCGTTGAATACAGGTTTTTGTGTATAATATTTGGCATAGTACCTGGTAGATCACTTTCGCTTTTTGTAGTTGGGAATGTACCTATAACATAACGAAATAGTGATACTGGAGAAATTATCGATGGCAGCTAGTCCGACTACAAAGGCTACTGTTACTCAATATTTGAGACCACATAGTTACTGACTGGTCTAGTGGCCATGATTTAATGTTGATAGCAATCCTTCAGAGTGTTTACAATTGAAGCTAGCTCATTGAGATACAGAGAGTATTATGCATTTCTTGTTTCAACATCTCAAGTTGACTTTACTGCAATTTTGGAAATGTCTAGGCATGTGGTGCTACAGTTTCCATACATTGACAAGAATATTTTTGGAGAGTAGCAATGGAGTCAAGGAAACACATCATTGGTTACTGATAATTGGTTTTGTTGTTTGTGCTTTGGAAGCACACCTATATATCCCTTTGGTAACAGCAACAAAGAATGTCTACTACAACATCTACTGAGAGGTATAATACTCTGTCTTTTGATTTTTAACATGTAATTTGACCCTTTTCATACTTACCATAATACTCTGCATTAAGATCGTGCACATACATATCGATGTGATCATTGATCATCATAGATATACTATATGTATTGAGATAATCTCCTTTGCGTAACCATTCACTTTCACCATCAACAGCACACCATCCGATGTTTATCACAACTTGGAAATTATATTTCATAGAAGCAGGTCTTTTCAGAATCATTGCATAACGCAAATCTTGAGAATTTGGGTTGAAATCCGACACATTGATTTTGACATTTTTTATTGTAATGGCTGCGACATCCATCCTTGATGCATCAACGAGGGACACTCTCATACACGATGGAGAAGGAAATACTTCGAGTTTCTTATCCAAGAAAACCTTTCCTTTAATTGTAACTGAAGAGCTGGCTGGAGCTGCAGAAGAAATAAGAAAAGCTTTTCAGTGTATGTCAAACTGTTATATCTTTCAAAGGAAGGCGTTTCGTGCATGAAGAAATGGTTTGTGGTAGAATAAGGAAAACTAAGCATGGTCATAGAATTGTCCAAATTTTCTTCAGAACTGGGATAAAGCCAGATTTAGTTAGGGTACTTGTGAATCCATCCAGTCAGGGAAATAAATATGTTGGAAACTTCTGAAAGTGTTTTCTCTATTGGCCATTATGCCTCTAGTCATGATGTAAGATTTAGATCATTTATCAAGAAGTGGTATTGTGGTTTGTCTGGACAATATGCATGCTCAGCCAATAATTGTCATTCATTGCTACATGATATTAAACCATTTGGTAGATAGTGAGATTTAAAGACTCACAATGAAATTTGTAGGACATTGAACTCACAAGAATATAAGGAAGAACAAATTATGAGAATCGAGCATTTTGCTGCCCCAATGTTTATACACCATGTGAGAACCTAGATCTTGTAAAGCTCCAGATTTACCTGCTGTAGCTTTTAAGTCTGATGCAGGATTGGCCATCATTGCTTTAGGTGCTTCTGAAGAAATAGAAAATAAAACAAAAATTAACTTCTAGTAGTATTACATAGCACATTTCAAGCATTTTATTTAAGAAAAAAAAATCAATTTTGCATGTATCAAACAAACATTTAAAAAAAATATTCAAATGCCTATAAATAACAAAATTAGCTGTTTTAACCTGGTGCAGATGGAGTTTCATCTTTTGCAGAAAACAAACCTACAAATGAAAAAGAAAGAATAACTGAGAAAGCAAGAAGGAACATGAAAAATGTTTCACTCTGTTGAGTACGAAATGAAACAAAAATTTTATCACAGTTCCAGTATGCCTTGGAATGAGCCCTTCTTTGATTATAATATATTCAGAAATAAAATTTGAAATGTTCAAATAGACTGAAATTGTTGAATTCAGCTGATTCTCAATAAAATTTCAATGGAAAAAAGACAAATACTGAAATATTTGAAGGTCTAAATAGACTGAAATCCGTCAATAGACTGAAGAATTTCATGTCTGTATATTACATATCATATAGTTGATTGAATGAACACGGTACACAATACTTACCATACTTTTCAACTGTTATATCTTTTGTGTATACTATTTGATCATCGATAGTTAAGTCAATGTTTGTTGCATCACGATAATCGCCTTTGCGTAACCACTCTATACCACCATCAACGGCACACCAACCATAATTGAGTACAGCTTGTAATGTATATCTCATTGGCTTTGGTTTTGTTAGAATCATTCTGTACATAATTACACCAGGTGCATTTGATAAATCAATTCTGATTGTTTTGATAGTAATAGCAGCAACGTCCATACGTGATGCATCCACAAGTGATATCTTAATGCATGAATTTGCAGGAAAAACATCAACCTCCTTATCTAGGTTAACAACACCTTGAATTGCAATTTCAGTTTTATTTTCAGCTGAAAAGAGAATCAATTAATCAATCAATCAATCAATCAATCAATCAATCAATCAATCAATCAATCAATCAATCAATCAATCAATCA
>JANVCG010029439.1:0-10728 GCA_025505365.1 Haliclystus inabai | reverse complement strand
AATGAATGAATGAATGAATGAATGAATGAATGAATGAATGAATGAATGAATGAATGAATGAATGAATGAATGAATGAGAAGGAAAAATTTGTAAAAGGAGAAAACGCGAAACGTATTGCTTATGTATGAGCTTTTATTAGGTAAATGTTCCTATATTGGTATGAACATGCATAAGAATGTTACAGAAATTTAGAATGTCATATTTGGAACGATATAAAACATTAAATTAAAAGTTCTCTGAATTCTCCTTCAACTGGTTGTCATAAAACCACACGGAAATAGCTACTTGAAATAGCTATTCACTATTCGAAATAGTTTTACTTCTGCAAGACTCTTAAGGTAGTAAGATGACCATTTCAGCGTTGCGTGGTCAGCAAGCAAGTCAATCCAGAGTGTTATAATGTTTGTAAAATCCTTATTTTGCTTGGAAAGTAGTGGACTTCTGATGTGCCCTCCAGAACCTCAGGTGGCAGGATGTTTTGCAAATAAATGCCTAGGGAAAGCACATTTTAGGAAAACATTGTAAATATGTTCAGTCAAAGGGTGTCGTTTTTGACAACCAACCCTCTTGTCGTTTTTGGACGAGATCCAACTAAATTAAAATTCAAGGAAAGCTGGAGTGGTACATTCAGCATCAAATATCGCAGCTTACACACGTTCAAATCGAAAAAATTATTTTAGCTAAACTTCATTATTTAGCCCAAACTACATAAATCTGGATTAAAAAATGTGCATCTTACAGTTTGAAGCATTTAACCCAGGGCGTGGATTAGTATGGTTTTTAACACAAACGAGCCACCTCTCGTGTAAATGAGATCCACCTGAGCCATCTCGAACATATTGAAAAATCTGTTTCAATATCAGTCTGTCTCATATGATGATAACATATTTAAGTGGTTTGCTTGAATTTTCTCGATCACAGTTTTGGTTGTTGACGGGGCTGATTGAATAGCAATGTAGGTGGGGATTGCAGTTTGAACTTTCCAGGGAGATGTATCATGTCAATTACATTATATTTACTGTGGAAAACCATATTTACCCCACACTCATATAGGCCACAAATCGAGTGAAAACTGTTGCATAAAAGTCACGAACATCTTACAAAAATCATCTATCTATTTGATGATAAGTGCTCATTTCTTGAATTCAATTGGGCAAGCTTTACCTAAGTTATTTTGCATGTTTTCTTTTTCATTTGTTTTTCATACAGGAGGTGACTTGAAAATTGGGCGGACATAAAATTGCTCAAACTTGTTGTAGGGCGTCTGGGGGCATGCCATCCGGATATTTGGAAAAAAATTAAGGTCATACATTTAGGCACATTTATGTCTCTTACGAATAAAATCAACATAAAATTAACATGTTTTAATCAATAAGTAAGGCAGTTACAGATAATACAGGAGCATGTTGTAATTAATGAAAACGACATAAAATATGCTTATGTCTAATTATCGAGCATAAGCAAAATGTTTACTGCCATTTCGCCGGAATACATATTATTTTACCATCTGTTTGGTGAAACGAATTCCATCAATCATTAATATATAATCATAGCATAGTACAACAACATTTGAGTGTATAGTATAGTTGTCTGTCATTCAGTATATGTTACTGATGTTGTCTGAATAATAAACTGAGTGTGATCTTGGCTTGAAAAAATAGCATAACATAAACTCAGTTTACCGTCTGGTATAAATGAAGAGGTGCAGATATTAAGGGTCAGTACAGACGGTTCGCATTTGCTTTTAATTTGTCAACAACTAAGAAGAGGTGAGCAACGTAGCAATTGGAGCAGCTGCTGATCTAGATTTCTGTTATTCAGTAAACCTATCTTCCTTATTAGTGAGATTAAATGACTTGAGACATTTCGACATCTCCTTTAATTCTTTTGAGCAACAGAGACAACAACTTCATAATTTATCAAGAATTGATTTCAGAGAGAGGTACCTTTTTTATAACATTTCACATTGTATTCATTTGTATAATTTTACTAACCATACCTTTTTCGAAACGAACCTAATGGAAAAAATATCATTGCATAAATCAGTAAACAATAGCAAAAAATTAATTACCTGTAACAAGGATCCTAAATATTCTAAAATTACCTGCTCAGTAGCATTATTCGAAGAAATTTTTAAATTACGATTAAAACAATGTCCCTCCCTAATTAGAATAATATAGGTTGCTCCTCGTTATTAATAAAATGTTTTAATGGTTATAATCTATTTTTACTCCCATACTTCACTGGACAGAATCGTACTCGTTTATGCATTCTATTTATGGGATATGTAGAGTGATTGAGAAATCAACATGACTTTTTCACTACACCTGCTACTGCGAGGCTCAAATTCTAGAATTTAGCATTGTACCCCATATTGATGTCTTTCAAATACGGACTTATCATCGGCTAGATTTTCCTGAACTTTTTGGTGAAAAGTGACATATTACTATAATAACATTAGACATTTCAAATGATTCTACATTTTTCACTAAATCGTACTCAAACCAAAACAAAAATTTACGAATGTGGTATAAAAATGTTATCTGTGGTAGCTTTATATTGTAAGCTCAAAACTGAAACTGTATCTCTTTTTCAGTTGATATGCATCCAACTTGCCCTTGTCAAAGTATTCCAAGTTTCATAATAAACTTTTATTTTATACCTTCTCCATTAATGTAGATGTTGCGTCCTCATTGCAATTTTCTTTATTTGGGACGAAATCAAATAGTTGGCATTTTTTGACATCATTTGCGTTTACAGTTATGAAGTTAATAGCAAAGCATTCAACCATTACATTGCACTTGATTGTACATGAGAGTTTTGAAGAACAATTGATTTCGCTGAATGGCAATCCGATTATCTTGTGACCAATTTTCATTTTGTATGATCTACCTTCCATCGACATAGCATAGACGAGTTCAGTACGCTGACCAAGGTATAGCAAAGTAAGAAATATGAATTGTAAATGTAACATGGTAATTTGTTGAGCAAAATTCTCCTTTCTTCACTCTGATCTTCATTGACAGTCTTAGTTGCTATTCGTATGTGATCAAATTCATAAACTAAAGTAATGCACACTGTACTTAACACCACCTGCCATGTATAGCCTGCACTAGCTAGATCCAATAGATATCTACTTAAATGAAAATTAGCTAGCGGTTTTTGTCAAAAACATCTGTTAGAGCATGCTAAAAATAAATGCTTAATCTTTTAAATGTCCCAACACCCTTCACCAAAAAGTGCATTTTAAGTACTGATAGTCAGACCAATAAACAAAATTTCCAATTTCCAGTAATCAATAGTCACTCAAATAAAACAGTACTAAAAATAATTTCACTGTTTAGAAAATTCTGAACAGCCAATTCCACACTCGTTTTTTAATAGCAGCTTGTGGTATAAATTCAATTAGCAATGCTTTTTGTGTTATGTTCTAGTGATCAAATATGTATTTATCACCAGTCGTCTTATCCTGATTGAAATATCTGCTTTGCATAGTCTAATGAGCAATAAATTCAAAATTTCTGAATGACACATGGAATACAGATACCGGAATTATGTAGAAGTATAAAACCAATATTAGTAGTTTAAATCTTAAAATTTTCGTTCAAAATTCATAGCATTCATGATGACGTCATAGATTTCCGCGAAAAAAACTGTTGCACCTTACTGCTTACATTTGTTCCAGCTATGGCAACGAATACAAATAACACCTGCAATTGAATCTGAGAGCGGTAAGCTTTGTTATTTGTTAAAGTCCATCAGCATGTATGAATTTACCTACTTTAATATTAATAGCAATATTGTAAAATAAATTCAAATAAGTGAAAGCAGAACCGACAGAATGAATAGAACCGACAAGCAAAGCAACATAATTAATGAGGTATGAATTATAAAATGGCAAAAAGCGTCTTTCGAAAAATAAATTTAAAATTACTTCACTGTACACCCATCTTATTTATTTTGAACAATATTTGAAGTTTTAAAATTGTTTGTTTCGACCATACTTCATCTGTACAGCTTACACACTGAAACGCTTCTTTCATAATATCTTAAGCAGAAGCTACACCTTCAAATGCTTTTTATTTTTAGCGGTACATAGAAATAATTATGAAATATTCATCAAGTTAATTCGAATGATATAAGGTAGAACTGAAAGTACGCAGTTAGAGTGTCTCTGCTGTTGAACACAGAGCTAAGGGATGAATTAAAATCTATGCCCATTTGGTTTATGTTATCTGTTATGTCAATTCCTACCTACTGTATTACATTGATTTTGTTATACAACAATCATGCAATTACAAATTTTTGAGAGAGAAATGTGGCTGTAGAATCGGTATACAGGATTCTATTTAGAAATTTCATTATTTTTGTTGGTATCATCACTCAAGTCGATTTTATTAGGATTTTTATTTCGAAAGTCTAAACTCAAATTTTAAAAAGTTCATTTATTTATTGTTTAGGGTAGCTTGTTTTAACACTGAGATTTTGGAAGTAGTTCTTTTGCATTTGTGAAACGCGAACAATAAAATAAATACTATCAGACGATTACCTGAAAATAATTTAGGAGTAATTGCTGTGACAGCATGATGTGTCTCATTCAGGACAGATCAATCCATCGGCCTCAGTTTCATATAACATGTTTCTAGACAGTTTAAGAGTCGTATGGACAACAGGGTGTAAAACGTGATTCTATTACAGCGTGTTATCTCGAGCTAAAGCAGAGAGCTTAGCAATCTAATCTTTGAGTGAAAAAATAAAAAAATTTATCTTGCACATTATGGATCCAAATCGTTCTCAAAATCCTTCATTCTACTACAATGAATTGATTTTAGGTCAAAAAATATTCAAAATGGCGCACCGGAACTAGTTTCAGGCCTCTTTTGTTGTCAAATGATGGGTCATATTGAAAAAGTCGGGTGTGAAATTGGTTAGCCCCGATTTTCAATTTTATCATTCATTAATGTTTTTATATATTTTTTTTGGATTCTACCGCGATCTTTTTTGATTGGATGTGAAATGGAAATTTTATTCAAGATATTTTTTTTAAAATGAATAATGTCGCTTTTCAATTTTGACTTCAAACCCTAATGAAATCGTCCAATAAAAAAAAGCTCGCGATAGAATTCAAGAAAATATACAGAAGAACAATAATGAATGATAAAATGGATCATTTGATACTTAATCATGTTGAGAGGATAATTTAACTTGGTAAATATATTTTTGATTATAGAGCATTCAACTTCATATAAATTATTGTTTGACGTAATCGTCGTGCACGATCTAGCATTGTAAATATTAGTCCCTTTTTGTACTTTTCATCAACACGACTTTCATAATGGCATAAGGCCACTATCAGTTGGTTTTCGGTAAATTCTGGTTTCTATTACATTTCCTTTCTTTTCCAAAACAATACCAAGGAAAGGCGATATATAATTATTCTTAATATTATTATAGTTATAAATTGTCTTTTCTGGTCTAGGCCTTCATCAATGCATTTGCAAGTACCGTCGGCGGAGCTCGGCAATCGGAGAGCATTTAAAAACTTGTGATCAAAAAATCAGTAACTTTGAAAACCAATTCAAAGTTATTCGAAAAAGCAGTAACAAGTTTGATTGTCTAATACATGAGATGTTGGAAATTCGCTACAGGAAACCGATTCTCAACCCTCAGGGAGACTCGATGCGGTCAAAACTATTTCCGGCATAATAGATTGAATAGTTTTTAGTTTTCTTTTGAATCTATTGTTTTAAAATTGTTTTCTATGTAAATTTGTAGATTCAAATAGTCTATAAATATATTTATTTGTAAATAGTAAATTATTTCTATGAAATTAAGATGACATCATGAATAATGTCGAAACGTTGTCTACAACTCCTTGTTTTTTTTGTAGATATTCTTTATCTTGAAATGTTTTTCCAAGAAACATTTCATTGAAAGATTAGATTGCTATGCTAAAGCAGAGGCATTTGGAATACATATGATATTATAATTTAAAGAATGCCGACTACGACACAAATATCATCGGCCTAATTGATGATTAGTTGTAGGCCATGTTAATATTGGAGAACACCAAACGAGCTTTTTATTTTTTTCAACGGGAAACACAATATAGCGAAAGCAAAATGTCTATTGACTTCTTTGTTTGAAACTTTGATATTGTGCTTCTTGATGATTGTATCGACATTGTCCGTGCAACTGTATTCCGGATCCTGTATAAGATATTCCGGAACCTATTCGAAAAACACTTCCGGTGAGAACATAAATTGCACCAAATTTTCAATTCGAATAATGTAAAAGTCAGTTTCAGTTTCATGGGCAATGTCAATACAATCATCAAGATACATAACATCAAAGTTTTAAACAAAGAGACAAAATATGTCAATCAAAAGCATGCAACTGCCGAAACAAAAATCTATATCCCCTAAATCAAAAATACTTAACGACGGACATAGTATACAAAGCTACAATAAACACCAATGACAACTAAATAAAGAAACATACATTGGACTCAAGAAAGGCACATTTAAGCAAAGATTCAACCAATACAATCTTACTTTCAAGCACGAAAAATACAGACAGAGTACTGAGCTATCAAAAGATGTTTGGAAACTAAAAGTAAATACCAAAGGCCATAGTATTAAATATACTATGATATCTTACAGCCTTGTTTACAATAATAAATTTTAAAAAGGTAGCCTCAGCTTAACAGAAAAATATCTCATCATCATACACAAAGACAAAAGGCTCTTGTAAAAGATTGGAACTCATTTCGAAATGCTCTATCTAAAAGAATGAAATAAATAAAGCAATAATGCAAGAAATAAGTTCTATCTAAAAGAATAAAGTAAATAAAGCAATAATGCAAGTCAAATATCAGGCATACGACTCATCATATCTTCATGTATAGAACAGCAACTGTTGAATAGTAAAATTAAACACCAGATGATCACTTTACAGCGTAAAACTCATAGTAGCGTGATTATTTTCATTTTAGACTGATCTCTTCTTATTTCTAAGCAATTATATGCTTACATGCTAAAATCCACCTTGCCCAAGGATTATACCTGTCCTCCCTTTCATGGTTTTACATGAAAGTTTTTAGTTTCAATTCTATAGAGTTAAATTGACCTCTCGAGGTATAGGTGAAATGCCGCAATTTGAACTGATATTTCTAGGCAATCATTCTACACTAGCCGAATATGCATTGTGAAATTTAAAAATAATGAATTTAAGTACCATTAAGAATGATTGGAATTTGGATTCAACATAGAATAAGCAATGACAAGCCAGTGGATACTTACTATCATCTGTAACTATAACCTGTGAGTTGGTCGGCCTATTTTTGATACACAAGTTGTCCCAGAAATATGGCATCCAAAACATAGGAATTTATCATGACGATGGTCTCGCCATCCTAAAGAACACACCAGGACCACATGGCAGAACGTATCAGAAAGGACATCACAAAGTTATTCAAAGATCACGGCCTTAACATAACAATAACAACTAACCAAAAAATCACAAACTTCTTAGACGTCACCTTCAATCTTAACAAAGGAACCTATCAACCATACCGAAAACCAAACGATTAACCTATCTATGTCAATGCAAATTCCAACCACCCTCCCGCTATCATCAAACACATACCAGCAGCAATCAAGCAACGACTATCAGACATTTCAATCAACGCAGAAACATTTGAAAAATCGATACCCGCATATCAAAATGCACTCCGCTCAAGTGGCCACAATTACAGCCTCACTTTCAAACTGCAAGTCACTACTGACAACCAGACAACAACGAGAAAGAATACACCAAGAAACATCATTTGGTTCAACCCGCCGTTTAGCAAAAACGTGGAAACAAACGTTCGTAAAATTTTCCGAAATCTTATCAAGAAACACTTCCCAGCAGATCATAAACTACACAAAATTTTCAATTCAAACAATATAAAAGTCAGTTATAGTTGTATGGATAACGTCAATACAATCATCAAGAAGCATAATACCAAAGTTTTAAATAAAGAAATAAATGACGTCACGCAAAAAACATGCAACTGCCGAAACAAAAGTTTATGTCCCCTGAACCAAAAATGCTTAACGACCAACATAGTGTACAAAGCTACAATAAACACCAACGACAATCAAATACAACAAACATACATCGGACTCACGGAAGGCACATTTAAGCAAAGATTCAACCAACACAATCTCACTTTCAAGCACGAAAAATACCGACACAGTACTGAACTATCGAAGCACATTTGGAAACTAAAAGAAAATAACAAAGGCTTTAGCATTAAATATTCTATAATATCTTCCAGTCTCGCTTACAATAATAAATCAAAGAGATGTAGCCTCTGTTTAACCGAGAAATATCATATCATCACGCACAAAGACAAAAGACTGCTGAACAAAAGATCGGAAATAATTTCAAAATGCCAACATGAAAACAAATTTTATCTAAAAAACTTTAATAAATAGAACAATAACCATGTAAAATATCACACATCTAACTCATCACTTCTGTAGATATAGTATAGCAACCCTGAAATAGTCAAAGTAAATGCCTGATGATCGCCTTACGGCGTGAAACTCGGAGTAGCGTAATTATGTTTCATTTTTGACTCATCCTTTCTTATTTGGTTCCATGTTAAAGTTTCATTACATCAAATGTTATACCTAAAATTAGCTTTACTATTGTTATATTACTATTTTCTTCTGCTGTAGCAATACATATGTTCCCTTTTGGTTATCCATAGACTGGATCTAGTTTCGATGTAAATTTAGTTTTTGTGAATCATATGTATGTACGTTGGAAAATATTGTTAATTTTGAGATGCTCTCAGTGAAAGACAGAGCTACGCTTAATTCATAAAAGTTACCCAGAAAAGTATACACATATAGCCGTACAACGGACAAACACCGAAGGTATTTTACATTGATTGTTAATTAACGTTTTGTTTGATTTATTTGTTTATCTTGTTAGTAATTAATTTGAGCTTGTATTTCTATCTAATTTGATTATTTTGACCTTTGTCATTCAAGTTCGTGTTTCATGGACACGAAAAAATGTTACAGTACTGTACCAGTTTTTGATGTTTTGCAATGTGAGGCATTGAAGCATTAAATAGTAATAATGAAAAGATACAGTCTTTGATTGAATCATCTTCAACTCCTTTCAAGTCATTTTCAATTTGTTTGGAATATTGTCGCAAGTCTACACCCTGTTCAAAGAAATAAGATTATCAATTAAAATCCGCAGGGTTTTGATTATGAATTTGAATCACACAATGAATAAGCCAGCAAATATGTTAACACTAAGAAGTATCACCTTTTCTAGTGCCTCTTTGACAAGCTCATCTTCCAAATTCTTCTGGATGAAGGCTGAAAATTGATTGAAAACCATGATAATTGATAAAGGTCATTTCAAGTTGGTTGGAATAAAAGCGACCTAGTTTGAAGGTGAGTGCCTTCTCTTAGGCCTGGATTACATGCCATGCACTTCATGCCGAGCTTCAAAAATCAATTAGGCACAACTTGAGCACATCTGTATAACTGAGTAAAGCACGGCAAAAACATTTAGAGTGCGCCAACAGTTATGCCACGCCTTATGCACATGACTCAACACATGGCGAGCTCATCATGAGCTGTGCTTTGTCAAAACATAGCAGAAATTGCTAGTTTTGCATTTCCAGGGGGTTACAGCTAAATGAAAATTATCAAGCCTTTCTATGAAGTTTGCTGCCTAGAAACATCTGAAAAACAACCTGGCACAACAGGAATCCATGAACAACCCGTGTGAAATACTAATGACTCAAACCTCGTATTCTGTACACCTTTACAAGTAAAATCTAAGTAAAATGTTAAAAATATCATAACTATCAATTGGTTGATAAAAATCATTTAATTAACACAATTTTTGCTCCAAATTCGAGCTATTTAAGAAAACATGATTTTATCAAATGCCTCTGCGCCGTCCGTTTCATAGAAGTCACTTCTCGAGCATGGATTTGAACATTTTCAATTTGATCAACTTTGTTTATCAAGTATCAGTGAACCACAATAAGTTTGTGTAGAAAGCCAATTGGCCACGAAGTATTGCTGCATCGAGTGTCTAATAACGATATGCAGCAGGTGCTCATTTGAAGAATTAGACAAGAATATACCTGGCTTGAAAGCGGGATCAAGTGTGGGATACTGCAGTGAATGTCTGGATGAATTATGCAGGTATGAAGCTTGGGAATACCTCTATTTTAATAACTATGATTTCCAACAGTATATTGTCATTTTATAACAGGTATGTTTTGTAGCCATGTAATGAAAAGCTTTGACCATGAGCTTTATTAATCTGTTGTGAAATGACTTATGGCATAAAAATTGAGACCAAATTCTTACCGATTAATATCAGAAATCTGTTCTTTGATACTGTTTTGCTATAAATTTTATTTATGTAGCATAACATTTAAAGCAAATCTAAATTTCAAAGAAAACATCAAATTATTCATTCACCAATTTCAGCTTCTATCAGTTTTATCTTCCTTATCTAAACTTGCTTGTCTAAATTCATTAATGGTTATAAGTTGTGCTCTATACACTTTTCTACACACCCTTTTGAAACAGACACCGGTCTATAACGGTCAAGACTTGAAAGGCCTACTTAAAAGCACACTCTCAGCTACGCAATTACATTTTTGCTATAATGGTGATCTACTGCATGAATTCTGG
>JANVCG010029428.1:0-10732 GCA_025505365.1 Haliclystus inabai | reverse complement strand
GTGCAGTGCAGTGCAGACAAAAATTCTGACAAAACTTTGCAGTGCAGTGCGGACAGCGAACAGAGCTTGCAGTGTATGGGCGGGCAGCGGACAGGAAAATGCAGTTCGCGCCACCACTAACGTTTTGCTTTATTGAGTAGAAAAATGACCAACTGATTTCCTACAGGTGATTGGAGGGAGCGAAGCGACCTCCTTGAGGAAGCCGAAGGCTGACTGCCCCGGGCGCAGCCTGCAAGCCGAAGGCTTGTTAAGAATAGATTATCAAAATTCAAATTCATTATGGCTTTGTTCATATCTCTTCAATTTTCCTTTCTTAAATTGACATTCTCTTTGAAGACATAAAACTGACCGATAGGCTTTGCAGGCTCAACTTGAAAACTATATAGCAGTATTCAAGTTCTCACTTTCGATCCTAACTTTGCCTCGATTAAAAGATATTTTCCTTTGATATTTCCTGTAGTTTGACAGTGTTTATGTTTCGATCTTGCCATTTTTTATCGAAGATATCGTTGAGTAGAGTGATTAGCCATGGAAAATCTCATTAGAACCACTTTTGAAAGTAAGGCAACTGTTTATTGGGAATCGAATGAACACCTTTTGAGCAAGTATGGTCAGGAATTTCAGCAAGCAGCGAAAGTCTTACGAATGTTGTGGTCAAACGTCCTGCTAGATTCTGCTGGAAATTCTGTTTAGTGCAAGGTTTACTCGAATTACAGTATATTTTTCATTACGTTCTTCGACAAGAAGTAACAGCTTTGATTTACTTATTTTACATTCATTAATTTGATTACAACTACAAGCCGATATTTGTTAATGGCACACAGGGTCACCGCTTGTGCATTTGTGCAACAAGGTTTTGTTATCAAAGATTCAACGATGAAAGCTGCTTTACTAGATGATTCCCATCAAAACCGTGGTTCAATCTTGCCCCTCAAGCGTCGTTTGGTGCTAGCAATTTATTGAATGTTTAATGTTTTGCAGACTGATTACTAGCTGAACAGGAAATGACCACTTGGATTGGTTTCATTTATTCCCTGGCTCTTTGATTACCTCTGGTTAATGTCATATAGCCAATATTGAAGTAATATGTTAATAATCATGTTAATTACATAAAATAGTAAACAGAAACATGTACAGATAAAAAATTAGTTCTATCCAAATCTGTTGTAACCCTTTAGCCAAGATATACACTTTAATTCTACATGTTATAAAAATATTTCATTTTGTTACATCAATTAATGGCTTGCGACTCGAGTTCAAAATTAGGTAGAGATACAACCCATCTTGATTAAATCCTATATTGACTAAGCTTCGAAATGACAATACAACGGCAAAACAAAATTTATCAAATAGATGCGGAAAAAGGCTTTTAAGTGCGTTTTTCATCTATTCAGGTGTTAACAAATTTAAACAGGAAATTTTCTTTCTTTAGTGAGAATTAATTTATTTTGACGTGGAATCCTTATTTTAGTGTTGGTAACTATTGGAGGGGTATTCAATTAATTAGGTGCGCAATTCAAGTTTTTATAGTGTGAATTCATGCTTAATTAGGTGCGGCGTTAAATGTAAGCCAATAAATAGTGCATTCTATGTAGGAATCACATTAATTTCTAAAGCACATAACTGAATACTCCACAACAGACTCCTTTGCTTTTCGTGTTCATCAACTTCTATAGCATCATCTAACACCCAACAGGTTTTACCTTGAAGTTTGGTCTGACATCAATTGCTACTACAAACTCTGCACTGCGGGTCTTACCTTCCATTCTTTCTCATAGCCACACATCTTTGAATCACTTTCTGTACGATCCAATTTAATTAATGCCATACGCAAGTCTTGTACAGGGATCTGAGTGTTACCGCAGATAATTGCTTCAAGGACAGCGTCATGGACGAAGATATATTGCTCCTGCAAATAAATGATAAAAAGTTAATGTCAATGATAAAAAGAACACTAACTTCGCAAAGCAACAATATCTCATTACAATAGCGTGACACAACACATCTACCCGCATCTTAGTCAAAGCAACAACTTGTGTTCATTACTAGTTTAGTATACGGAACTGGCCTCATAATAATAAGCCTATTTTCCAATATAATCAATATTGAGACGTACTATTCGCACATCATAAGACAAACCAATTGCACCTTGCTTTAGAACCTTAATGGTGATTCTGTCGCATAACACACCATGTAAACACTCGTAAAAAGATTTTTCTGTATCAAACTAATCGAACTGCAAACCGATTAACTGTGTTCGAGTGTTTCGAAAGTCTATCGAATGTTTTGTATACAAAAACGCTAAGTACTTCATAGAAATAGAAGAGTTACGATATTGATCAGAAATTGTCAGCAAAGAAACACTTTTATCTTCCTCAAACACTATTTTTTTTTTATAAAGCTAAGGCCAAAATCACTCGCCTGCGGCTTGTGATTTCTGATGCCTCCCTCTTGTCTCATTACACATCTTTCTTGTTTGCATAAGCATATGCAACACAGCTTTTCGTTTTATAATTGCTTATTAAAAATATCAATAATGATAATAAAACAGTCCTCTTGCTAACAAGTTAACATTCATAATAAAAATACATATAACTGTCTCCTTCCTGTATCTATTTAAACAATGAATCTTGTAAAATCATAAGAAACAAAATTAACCCTCAATACATTGGTCTGTTGAATATTTATCAGTGCCTATTGAATTATTACCATGGTATTTTACTGTTGAATTTATTCTTTTATTCATTTAATATATTGGTTTCTCATCAAGTTATTCATGTTATCAACTATTTGTCACCTACAAGGTATTCTCTGTACTATCTCCACATATCATGTATCATTATGATCCTTCCATCGCCCACTATAGTTATGATTGACCTTATTCCTTACACCAGCAATCGAATGAAATCACATTTTCAACATGGATTGATCAAATTACATTTAACCATTTTGTTGAGTGGTGGAATACACAGGGGATTACTTGCATAGTGTAACAGAGCCTATTCGATAATAAGCTATTGTTCCTACGTGGTTGATGGTTGCTGTTCATAATCTCAACAAATCCCCAACTGAATTAAAAAAGACAAAAACACTAACCTCAGTTTGAACCATAGCTATCCGCCTCGTTCGCATAGCAGCAATAAAGTTGAACACATCTATGTCCCCCTGTTTGCTCATTCGATCTAAAGTTGCATCAATTGCTATGTACGTCCCAGTCCTCCCAACTCCAGCACTACAAAACAACAAAGATTAAATTCAGTCACAACTTCACATGAGAAAACCTTAGCCTGCACGCAGATTCTGAGCTTTTTTGAGAAGAGTATAGTCTGCGTAATACAGGCTGAAAGCTTGTTCTGCAGTGTCAGCGCTCTACTTAACATCTTGGACCCCTGTTCTTTTCACTTGAAACGGCGTCACCAAACCACGTCAGTTTAAATTATCACCACTTGTGTTTGCTCCATCATGACATCGTGGCTCCATGCAACAACAAACTAGCTCATTAAACATTGATGTTGCTTGGCTGTTGTAATCTGCATTTTCCAAGAACACAAACAAAATACCATTCAATCTTTGTAATCAATTACCATTCAATCAAAGTAGCTTCATTTCAAAAACTCTTCACTATTCTTCACAATCTTCGCTGATTTGAATTTGCTGCTCCAATGATCTAATGCAATTGCTTGTTCACGTGAGAGGAAGTGCATCACTCACTACATTTTTCAACCAATAAGAATTGGTTCCTGCTTGTTGTAGAACCGCATGTGATTGGCTATTAAACAATGGATTTCAACGTTTGGGCAACTTTTGGTTTTGATAAAAAATACTCAGAGTCTGCGTGCAGGCTGAGAAAACCTCTACTACACAAACGTCCTGCAGCCAGTCTTACCTGCAGTGAACAACCGTTGGACCAGTATCATCCTTTTGTAAAAACGCTCTTGCTCTACGGCGAAATGCTAGGATTGCCGTGGCATACTGCGGGACTCCGTGATCCGGCCAAACAGTGAAATGAAATTGACGAACTTCTCTCATCTCAGAACAATCCCGCTGTTGAAAAAAATATGTGACAGTCATTACATTATTTGATCCGTAGATATACTTATCCAACGCTACCCAAAACAGATCACACCATTTATACCGTTCTCAACTGAAACACTCGTATTGTGTAATCGGCATATAATTCTTTATTAATCTGTGTGACCTTCATCTGGCCATATTCTGTTTCGTCATCAGGCCAATACTTGTGACATTTCAGCTGCAATACAAAAAACAGCCAACACAAGTAACAGTGATGCTCACTACTTTCCATCGAGGTAAAACGAAGACGTTAATTGATACAGAGGCGATCATGTTGAATTACTTTATTTTTCTCTTGTAGATTAGTCAGCATTACAATTGAGCTGCATCGTAACTCCCAGATCATTCGCCAAAAATCGTCAAATGTACTTGGCAAAGGACCTAAACAAGATAGTTTCGAGGAGTCTTAAACTCTCTGTTGCAGAGTACATTTGATATCAATAATGTATTTGTAATAGCATTAATGAGTAATCACCTTGTGTTGAAACGTAAGCATTAGGTCTCATGTAGCCCTATATGAGTATAAAGAAAACAAATAATAACTCAAGTAAACAGGCATCTTTTAGTCTGTTGCAATCAACAGACTAATTCAAGATCCTTACGTCTATGTAAGATGCATTGATGTAATTTGAGCCTGGTTCATCGTCAGAGTCTTGAAGCAACACTCGAGAATGGTCATCTGAAATTGAAAATTAAAACCACCGTGATTAGAGACGCACAAGGCGGCCATGACATTGGGACAGTAAAACCTTGCGTCAAGCAGAATATATTAAACAGACTGAGGAAGGAGGCGAAGGAGGGTTGCGAGTATTGACACTCATAGGAAAAGCTGAGCATTTAACAAATTCATTAACAAAAGCAGGTGCAGTAGCTCAATCAGTAGAAGAAGAGATATTCCATCTGATGTGACATAACTTTGCCCATTTAATAATAAGTGCTTGCGCTGACGGTGAAATGAGGGTAACGAATATGCTTCACAAATGTTACTGGGTAAGCTATTCCAATTCAAAAGACAAAGAACTTTGAAAGCTCCCTTTACATAGTTGGAATTAAAACGTGGTACAGCAAGGTCAATGTTCCGTGCAGATCTCAAATACCCATCATTGTTATCATTAGACAGAAGTGAGCACATCTCACGTAAATAGTTAGGGGCCATGCCATGCATTGCTTTGTACATCAATAGATCAATAGTTCAATACACATAATTTGAATTTAGCACGTTTTTCAAAACGTAGCCAATGAAGTTGTTTCTTCATGTAATCACTGATTGGTAAGAATTTAGATTGATTGGTAAGAATTCTGACTGCAGTGTTCATTACCATCTGTATAGGTCTTACTAAACAAGATAGTGAATGAATGAACAAGGAATTACAGTAGTCAACACGTGATAGAATCAAAGCATATGCTGCATTTCTCAGACAATTAAAATCCTGTGACTTTCTAGCTGAGCGAAGTTGTCTTGATTGGTATTAGGATGAATGAGAAATACTACTAGTAACTTGATTGCACATAGTCAAATCAGATTGCATTTGGACACCAAGATTACGAACTGACAATTTTACATCGACTTGGATATAGCTTCCAGTGGATTCCAGTAATGCAGCTATCAATCTTTCTAGCAGCCATAGATGTACTGTTGGGCTTCACATGGAAACAAATCTGCGTGTCATCAGCATAGCAATGCGATTAAAGATTACATTCACTGATAAGGTGAGGTATATACCTGATGAGTAGAGTAGAAAGAGTAAGGGTCCTAGTAACAAGCCTTCAGATACACCATGTTCTAATATTGCAATTTCTGATATTTTTTATCATAGAATACATATTTCCATTTATATTATGACTTATTTTTATTCATTTCAATAAGATGAAATAGTCTACAGTGTCAAAAGCAGCACTCAAATCCAACAGAGCAAGCGGTGCTTCATTTCCTTTGTCTGCAGCCGTTATAGTATCAAATACGACTTGAACATAACCACAGATGAGCTCTGGTTTGGGTGATTGGTAGGTGTGATATCTATTACTAGAAATTTATGCTTCAGTTTTCTATGCTATCATTTCTATACACTTTTTTAATGCTTGCTGAATGCTTGCTATATTCTGCTATTGCTACTTGCAAACCTGTCACGCTTGATCTATCGTTCCTTATCCCTACCCAACCAAGCACCTGTCACACTGATCATCAGTGGAATTAATTATGATCTAAGTCAATAAGCAATAAGAAATTTACCGTCAGGCTGCCATCTACCTACCAACCTTAATTCCTAAATTCCAAAGTAGAGGAGGGATGGCGGGAATAATTGTATAACAAATATGACTGAGTAGAAACCAAATTGAAATAATGTTTTGAAATTAACGTAACTTCACACACGCTCAGCTAATTGACTTCGCTATCTGATTGGAGCACTGTCTCATAAGCGAATGACTAGACCTTCTCTAGGAGTGCCTAAAATCACACTTGAATTCCCTCTCAAAATTCTCTAGCTGGAATCTGCAATTTGTTAGCAACCCAACCAGTGTAAGTTTAACAATGCCTAAAACAAATAGTAAGCAATATTTTGTTTAAAGCAGTTTCCGTGGAGTGATTTTGAGAATGGGCAGATTGTACTGTAGGTAAGCGGCAGGTACGTTTTAGATGGGTATTAATCATTTTACAGATCATGCATTCCAGCCGCTTTACTAATACGGGTAGATATGGTATGGGACAGTAGTTTTTCAATTGATCATCAAGTCCATCATGAATAACATCAAAACGTTGTCCACAACTGGTATTGTATACAAAAACAATTTCATTATTATTTTTCGAGTTGCAAATAATAGGTAGTGTTTTATTGTTCTTTGAGACAGGGAGATCAACTACAGCAGAACTATTTTCGATGTCTTCAGAGTCTCTGGCAATCCAGAGTGCTGCAATTTCCCATATGAGTCTTCTTTAAAAAATTTTGATTTGAACAATTTTTCCAGCTCTTCTCTATCTCGTTTCTCTTTGCATTTATATTCATCCATTTATATCCATCCATGATCTATATCAACTCCGTATAATGTCTTTCCTTAACACAATTATTTCAAAAAAGCCCCACACGTTTTCTTTGATACGATTTATTTTGCTGCACACTCTCACCATCATTCAAATCAATTTTCTGTGCCATTTGCAAAAACATCATACCTACAGCGTCTACCCTTATATCAACTTCCTACTCTCTGGAGCAACTGCTTGTTCTCTCTTGATATTGAGTTATCAAGAAAGATATTTCTCAAGGGATTGAAAACAGCTATCATTAAAAATTATTCACCATATTGCTCCATGAAGAATTGTTACATTTGTTCACATTAATCTATACATTTCGCAAAAAACACCCCATTAGAAATCAGATGCTATTTTCTTCCTTTTCCAGTATTCTTCCAAATTCTTCAATATTAAAACCTTTTGTAGCTCTTTCTAAACACATAGTTACGATTATTAATACTATTTTCTCTCTTCCAATTCTCCTTCTTTAAAGTAACATCTACTCATCATAATATCACTCAGCTTATATTTTTCCTTTTTTATTTTTTGCAAAAGTAACATAAAAATAAATATTAATATGGCACGCCAATAGTATAGTAGCAATATTCAATAGCACTAATATAGAGTTTAAAGCAATAATATATAGTCAAATACCATATAAATATACAATGTTTTAAAATATATAATCAAACGCGCGCGATTCACTTTATATAGTCAGACGTGCGATTTACTTTATATCATGTAAGACACGCAATTCACTTTACATAATGTGACACACGATTCATTTTACTTATAATGAAACACGCAATTCACTTCATTATATATAATGTGACACACAATTTACTTTAAATATAAATTCAATAGCATGCTGTGTTTGCAACATAAAATATATAGCCGAGCGTGCATTTTTTTCGTTTAATAGCATGCTGTGCAATACAATAGCATGCTGTGAAATGATGATTTTCCTACTCCTATCAACTGCAGCAGCTTCTGCGATATCTCGCACATATTTTGTATGACTCGATTGACACAGTGCGGGGTACGAGCATTTCAGCCTCAACTTCACATCTTACGAAGATTACTATAGGGTGAATATCAATTTCTTTGGCATTACCCTTGCAAAAGAAAACTACTTTATACTATTTTGCTATTCTACAGAATTTTGAACACGATAAAATTTGGAATCTTACCATAAATCACTTCATGAGAGTTTTATTAGAAATTATTAATTTAACAATTTTAGTATCGAGATCAGTAAAAAGAGAAAGTCAAAGAAAAACAGCCAACTAGCATATACAATACCGTATCGTTTGCTTTTGAAATGATCATTTGTTATATTACAGTAAATATCGGCTATAACGTTATGCTTCGGACCAATGAAAAAATAACGTACTAAACGATTAACGTATTAGCCGATACGATGGAAAACAATAGAACAATAGAAAATGGCATAATTTAGCATAAATAATAATCTTTCAAAATGGCCGACAAAGGAAGCGTGATGAAAACATCGTGGTTTTTGTTTTTTGTTACAATTGGATTTAGTGAAGCATTGAATATGTTTGAGATTGCCTGTTATATTACCGAAAGTGTCAAGCTGCTTACAAAAGTTTGTGGCTATTATGTATTTCAAAGGACTTTAGAAGGAAAATAACGCTTTGTGCGATAATTTTGTCCTTCAGGACGAACAATCTTCAACGTTATGGGCGATAAAACGTAATAAAGGATAACGCTTTAAACAATAATGTTTAGTTGAAGATGACCGTAATTTTGCCCGGACTTTGAAATATTAACGTTATGAGCGATATAACGTATAATCCGATAATGTTATAACTGATATTTACTATACTAGAAACCAGTGACACTCGATGAGTGAAATTCATGTTGTAAATTAATTTCGATACAACTGAATAGCTTTTGAAATGAAATTTCATTTTCATGTTCCTATTTCTTATGAACAGTTCTAGTGAGGCATTGAATGTAGGGTATCTTATCCAAGCACTACTGGTAGTTCAGGGGACGGATTTTTGTCGGGAAGTTTATTAGTCTGATTTGCACCCCTGGTCATACTCCTTAAATTGGACTGTCCATTAGCCTGCTTGCAGACCATTTTTAAAATCGGTTCAATTTAGTCTGAGAACAGGCTAATCGTTCAGTAGTAGGACATTCGAGCACTGCATCCTAATATCTGGATTTATTTTATTATTGCTTCAAAGCGAAAATCTGCAAAAAACAAAGTACTTTGTTCTGAAAATAAGATGTGAGCTTGACAATTTTGTCTGATGATAAACATAACGAAACCAATATCGGGAAATCGCAAGCCTGAAATTTCATGGAACCAAAATTTAACGATAGCCACTCTAAAGCTTTCTTTCAAGTCTGAATATTTCCTTTATTGATTACATCCTGTAACTAATGCCATTCTGATAATCAATCGCGAAGCAACTTGCCACTTCAAAACAAAGTCCTCGTAGCAACTTCAAAACAAAATTCTTGTACTTTTCATACTGTCTTTCATTTCACAGTATAGCCACCCATTTGTTAAATTTGCACCCGCTGAACAGTAAATTAATAAAATTGGCATTGAAGTTTACAAATCTGATGCAATTTCTTCCGTAGCACAATTCCCACCTATTTACATGAAATTCTGTAAAAGTGATCAAAACTTTGAATGAAACGATTGAGATTTCTGTTGGCATAACAACCGTTCACAAATAGATTGCACTCTCACCTCTTGTTGTTTTGCTATGGTTCTGCAAATTTTTCACGTGCACATTACCTTGTCATGAAAGTTGGGCTACGCGCTGCTGAACATCTCAGCTCAGCAATGGCGATCAGACATCTATTGTTTTGCTTGCGGAAAAACATATTTTTGCTCGTATGTCAATGTATCAAATAAAAAGCTCAACTTTCTATAGCCTAAAATGATCCCAGGAACATTCCTGTCATTTGGAGCCCAAAATCATCACCTATCCTGTCACAGGAGGACCGTGAAAAGGACACACACAGGCTTGCATACATCTTGTCTATTTGTATATAGATTTATTACATATAGCAGAGATGAGATATTTCGGTTAACTTTCTGAAACTAGTAGGTATACGTTGAAGACTCAATGATTATATGCTGTATGTCATTCTGTAGCCAGAAAGGATATTCGAAAAATGCAAGACAGTTGCGGCATTTGATAATTTTTCCATTACTCCTGAAATTTAAAAAGCTGAGAACCAGTATAACTGACACTCACTCGAAGTTAAGAGGATATTGAATTCTGCTGCTTGAACAGAGTGGATAGCAGTTTTTTCAGCTTTCAAATAACAATTGATAAACTATTTTGACAGCTTCATAATAGCTGCAGACATTTGATTTAACTTGGAAAGGTGTGCTACCAAAAATTCAGCAAAAATTGTCAAAAAGGCACTATAGTGATCTTCGTAAGATGGGAAGTTGAGGCCGAAATGCTTGTACCCCGCACTGTGTCAATCGAGTCATACAAAATATGTGCGAGATATCGCAGAAGCTGCTGCAGTTGATAGGCTTAGGAATAAATAAATAAAATAAATAAATAAATAAATAAATAAATAAATAAATAAATGAATGAATGAATGAATGAATGAATGAATGAATGAATGAATGAATGAATGAATGAATGA
>JANVCG010029417.1:0-10732 GCA_025505365.1 Haliclystus inabai | reverse complement strand
TCATCTAGGCCATCGAGCCTAAGGTTTGTCAAATTTCCACTTTTTTGCTGTGCACTTGTTGTCATTTGTACTCGCAGCCTTTTGATTTCTTGCTCTTGTCTGAGATAACCTGCATGTAAACATAAAACGACTGCTTTTCAAGAGTCAAACTTGTTTATGCCGTAAATAAAATTACAATTTTATTCATTTAAACATAATAAATAAAATAAAATAGAATAAGATGTTTATTTCTACTGTAATCTGAAAGCAATTTGCGATTATATTGAAAGATAATCAAATGACACGAGTTTGAATCGACAAAAAGTGTCACTTTGAAAATACCACCTGTACGACCGCTTGTTAGAAGTCAAATTGGTTTACGCTGAAAAGTGATCAAAATTATAATTTTTACCATTTAGGAAAAATAAATTGTAGAAGAGTAAACTAGATGCTTAATTGCATATCAATATGAAAGCAATTTGCAATTGATGATTAAATTATACGTATTCGAATCGGCAAAAGTGTCATCTTAAAAATATCATCTAAGACCGCTTATTAAAAGTCAAATCTGTTTATAGTAATTTGGTTGAAAGATAATTGAATGATACGAGTTTGAATTCAGATTATAGAGAACTGCCACATACATTATGGCGGTTGAACTGCCGAAGGAAAATTTGCCATTATTCTGCGTTAACCTATTCAGGGGTAATCAGTTCGCTATTAAAAAAATCAATTTTATGGCAGATATCCTGAATGTCGTTAAATTAAGCGATGATGACGTTTTCAACTTACATTAATCAAGTGCCATTCTAAAATGACGTGGTAATTCCTTGCAATCTGATTGGTTGTTTAGCGTGCACGCTTTTTGTGATGAAGTGGCAGGACTTTTGAACCATTGTTTCATGACAGACACAACAAACGTCTTCGGCCCAAAAATTGTTTTCTTGCTAGCTATTGTTTTCTGATACGTTGAAAAATTAATAAAAAAATGTCTTCTGATACGCCAAATTTCAGTTTTGGATTCGACTTTGATAAGCAAAAGTCAAGTGAGAGATTTTCCAAAAAGACAGAAGAAGAGTTGGATGAGCTTGTTCTTAGCTCAAGTTCAAAGTCCACGAAACACAAAACTTCACACGCTGTCAAAATTTTTAGAGGTAAATATTCTTCAACACGCAAAATTATTTCTACATAATCTGACGTAAGATAACTGTACAACGTTCATTATTTTACAACAGAATGGACCCTGGCAAATGACATGAATCAGTCCCTCGAAGATATGAATCCAGAGGATCTAGATGAAAACCTTCGTAGATTCTACGCCGAAATAAGATCCCAAAATGGAGATGAATACTCGAAGTCAACTTTGATAGGAATTCGCTTTGGACTTGAAAGATTCTTAAACCAGCCACCTGTTAATAAGAACATATCATTCAACTATAGCGTGTTCAAGAAGTCAAATGCCGTTTTGAACGCTAAGATAAAAGAGTTGAAAAGGATGGGAAAGGAGAGAGTCACCCACAAGTCACCCATCAGTGAAACTGATCTACACAGATTGTACGACAGTGAAGTATTTTGTACCAAATCACCGCAACCACTACTTCAAAATGTGTGGTTTTACATTACAATATACTTTTGTCGAAGGGGCAGGGAAGGCCAGAGGGAGCTTTCAAAAAACAGTTTTGAATTTAAAGTAGATGAGAGTGGCCAAGAGTACGCGTGCATGTCACACAGTGAGTTAGATAAAAATCACCAAGGGGGTTTAGCAGAGAATACGAGTTACATAAACCTGGAAGATTGTACAAAACTGACAATTCGAACGACGGTTATGCTGCTCTCATTTCTTACCTTAAAAAGTTGAATCAAACATGTTAGGCGCTCTTCCAATATCCCAAGCGGAATTGGAAGCCAGCAGATCTAAGCTGGTATGAAAACCGTCCGATGGGTGTAAACAAACTCGGTATCATGATGAAATCGATAAGCAAAGACGCCAAGCTTTCCAAAGAATACACTAATCACTATGTAAGGGCAACATCCATAACGTTGCTGTCAAATGCCGGTATAACCAACAGACACAAAATGTCCATATCTGGCCATAAAAATGAGCAATCACTTGCTAATTACAATTGCCAGCCATCCGACCAGCAGCTACGGCAGTGCAGCAGCGCGATTTCAAGCGCCCTTACAAGAAAAGTAGCATTTGAAATTTCTAATGCCGATAGTAATGATCATACATCCCAAAGAAATAACTTCGTTGAACACATCAATATGTCATTGCCACCCGTTGCTGGGCCTTCCGACTCCGTCAAATCTTTATTTACGAATTGCACAATTGGATCTGTAAATATCCATGACAATAGTTAGTGTAGTTTTTGAACCACTGTTATAATTTGTTAATTGTGTTTGCTTGAAAGTTGATAGTGCCATCAAACTGTTCCAACAAGTTGTTATTTACTAACTGTCTCATTTTTTGCGTAACCTTTGATCGTTGTCAGTCAGAATAAAAATACAAAATGGGGCAAAAAGCGAACATTGGTTTTTGATCACGCGTACTTAGTTACGCATTATCGCTTCATTAAAAACATAAACATGATTGGATGGCTTTGTCTTCGAAGATTTGTTGTTAAAAAGTTGACGGCTTTGCTGAGAAAATTAAACAAATCAGGATATAAACAACTTGTTTTTGAATAATTCATTTTAGAAAAGCGTTGACGCACGGTTTTGGCGTGCTTCATCGAGTTTACCTGCACTCATGATGTATCAACCGTGCATCAACCCTTTATTCACAGGCTTAGTTTCATCAGTGTTTACATTCATAAGATGGTTCTATTTTCTCAAGTATTTGATCTGCTTTTATCAATTTTAGTTACTCAGATATGAAAGCTGGTAGCAGCTATGAATGCCATGGTGCCTGGGATGTTCTCGTGAAAAAGATTGAAAGAAGATTAATTACTTCTCGTCGTAACAGGTTTACAATCAAGTGCATTATCACGCCGGACTGTACATTTATATTCAAACGTCTGATACAGTCATTTGATGCCAAGGTACTATCAATCACTGCCACATTCAAAGATATCAGCGTGAAAGTTATCTCCGCAAAATCAAGCATTCGCAAAGTAACAAGTGTTGAGTTGTACTGTGTGTCTGTCAAATTAATTACCGAGAGAAGTCTTGTTTAAAGACATGACTGACTTCTTCAGATTGATTGAATATTCCGACATTGTTGATGTTCTTGTCTCCCAGAAACTATTCAAAAAAGATGCTATACTGACGAAAGACAACATTGAAAATGCTATTAAAGTATTAACTGGAGCAAACAAGATGTTTTCAATTGATGATGGCATTAAAGCTAAATTGCATTGTATCAAAGCATCATATATTAAATCACTCAAATGTCAGTCTTCCAAGATATTATTTGTAGATAAAGCTAAGAGCGGTTTCTATGGAAACTGCAATGTTACAGTTCATCATTCAGAAAGTAATGTAATGGCGCTATAATCGAAAGTTAATTCTCTTCAGAATACGGTATCAGCACGGGATGATACAATACTCGCTTTAAAAAGAAATTATAAAAAAAGGAAGTCAACTTCTCAATCAAGACGGACAATGTTGAGACATCTGGCTAAAGTTAAGGATGACCTTTGCACACTTACAGGACGTAAAATGGAGATTGTGAAAGTTGTTTCACCCAGAAAAATGAGCCTACAGCTTGACAAAAATGGCATTTCATAAAGAAAGTATGAAGCAATAAAAGGTAAATTACCTATACAGTATTATCTTATTTTGTTTATTGATAATTCATTTTTAAACAATTGTACTGTAACAGCAATGTGAGGGCATGTAGTTAATTATATAAACCAATCCTGGCATGAAAGATTCATATTCATAGAGAAATGTATGAAATCCTAATCTACCTGCATATTTAAATATGTCAATTGTTGTTTTACATTTGTATTACTCACTGATCATGAAGTTCATTTTCATTATTTTCTTTCAATTTCTAATAATATTAATTAGCATAACAAATGACCTACACATAGCAGTTCCAAAATATATTGTTTATACTCTACTTTCTACTTTAGTTTTCAATGCGGCTGTAATGCTTACCAAAGTTTTTTTGATTCACCTCATACTGATTGAATTCTGATCAAAAATAAACAATTAAGCAGCTTTTCAAAGTTTTAAATTGTTATGCAGTCTTCAGTCCAAAGGAGAATGTTGCCTGACTTGATTGAAATATGTTTAAAACTTTTTGTTCTGCCTAATAAGACTCACTTGAACTAACTTGCAAGCCACAATATCAATGTTGATCAATATGACAATTACAATTTGATCTGCTAAAGAATCATAGCAAATGATATACTACAAAGACAGTAAATCAAGAGCCTGTGTTGATTGGATCTAGTGTAAGCCTTTATGCTAGTTCAATTTGTAATTACGCTCTTTTTTTTTCACATAAAACGGCTTTGAACTAGCAAGGTTGAACAATGTTTATTTTAACATAATCTCTCATCGTCTAATGAAATTCCTGTTAACAGAACTATCCTGATTTTCCAATCGGATTCAATGTATCTGAATCTCATAACATAGAAATAACATGGTTAAAAGAGGTTAAAGAAAAAGGATGGCTGCTATGCCAAGGAAACATGCTTTCACCTAAGACAGAGATTGTTTGAAGCCAGAGAGGGAGGTTTTCGGCTACTTACAGTTTATTCAACATTTTGGTTTGAATCTTATTTTAGTAGAGGATATGTAGGAGCAAAATGGGTTGACATTAATCAGTAATCGGCTGATGGCTGTTGATCTCAATTATCCGGCTTCTGGATGTACAAATTGGGAAGAATATTCAGATTTGTATATTCATAGTTCTCGTGCTAAATGTTGTGGAGGCGAAACACAATTGAACATATTTCGGGAGGTAATATTTTTTGTGTATTGTTGCTCCATAACAAAAATTGAAATCAACATTTTACAAATCAATTTTGACTAACAACTTTAAAGTCTAGAGAAAAAAGGCTTTGATTTGTTTAGAATTGTTGGTGAAAACATTCGTTTTCCGAGCGTTCTGGTGAATAAATGATAACAGAAAAGTGAAATAAGTTACAAAATACACTATTTTTGATGCATATTCACAACAATTTTTTTCAAAACAACGTCATTTTGAGGCTCTGGGGGTGAGTGCGTCACAAACATCGCGCTACGTAACAGCAGAAAGTGTGCTATCCAATCTAACCAATGCTAGGAGGGTATAAATTTACTACTGTCATTACGATGTGCGTTTTAATACGTATTACTATTCATTGAAAATGAACACTGATAACTATTCATTGAAAATGAATACCGATATTTGACTTTTTTTTCAAGGTAAAAAAATATACTTCACAAAGACGGTAATATTAGCCAAGACGCAAGAAAATCCAGCGTGATTATTCGAGATCTTGCATCACAGATAAACCTTGAATGGTTCAGTTCCAAATTCAACATCAGCCAAAATCATTCTTGGATAACAGCTAAAGGAGGCTTCAACAAAAAGACTGTTTCCCCTACAAATAAAATGTCAGTGAAATTTACCGACCATGTTGGCTGTTCAGAAGGCGAAGTGGACATGGGAGGACCAACAAGAGAGCTTCTAACCTTGTTACTTCAATACTTCGAAGGATCCTCCATGTTTGGAGGTGAAGAATTTGCAAATACTTGACCAGTTACACCAGACACGTTGCTGAGCAGGATTATAATCTACCTGGGCAGATTATAATCATTTCAGTGGTCAATGGAAGACCAGTACTAAAGTTTCTGGCTCCCAATTAATTTGATGCTATTTTATATGGAAGCTGGACTGTCAAAGTCAACACTGATGATGTACCTTACATGACAACCGAAGAGCTGCTGAATAGATTGACGAGAGGTACTTCTGTCTGTGAGGCGAACAAGCTAATGGATGACGATAACACTTTATTCATACTAGTAGGTGTCAATAGCCTGCTTGGCTGTCAGGACCAAATTGAAAAGACTGTGTTAGATAGTGTACATTGGTATGTATTTGGCAGATCTCCTTCCTACATTGAGCAGTTCAAGGGAAAGGTGAGCGAACTTGGAGTGCTCAATGCAATCATGTCAAATCCACTCTCCTTAAAACGTGCTATGGAGACATGCCTGGTAATTTTGAGGTTATTTCAGAACTGTTCAAAATTAGGTACACTAAGAAGGCTCTGATCAAGGAATGAAGGAAGAGTTACTGACTGATATAGCACTAACATCAAGCCGCGTTCAAAAACAACATTTACAAAATGTTGATAAATTGACTAGTTTTTGTCCACTTTGAAAGAATTTGAGCATTTACAAGGATGTAAATTATCTGCAAGAGAGTTCTAAGGTCCAATACCAAGTAATGCTCAAATGACATATACATCAAATCAAGCCATCGCCATTCATTTCAACATGCTGGTGCGCACAAGTGGAACGCTCTGCCTGCTACAATGAAGGAAGTTGCCAAAAGGGATATTTTCAAGTGTCTCCTTGAGAAGTATTTATATACCGATAAGTAGAAAAGAAGCGGCATTAAGGTAAGCTTTGCAATTGAGTTATCAACATCACACTACTTTATGATTCTTGTTTCGATTTTTCATTGATTTGATCATTTTACTCCTTATTTTACAAGGTAAATGTTTAAGAAGTATGAAAAAACACGAGAAGCTCTCACTATGGCTCAAAATTCTAATTTCTAATATCAAAGGATAGTGTTTCAGCAAACCTATCTCAGCATTTTTCCATTTCAGAATCTGAGCACCCTGTGCACCTCTATTCACTTGCCAATATATTTGGAACTAAAATTAGAATGGCGTATACGCTGTTCATTGTCAGAAGCGGGATTCCAATTCATCATTCAAACCCTGTGTACTTTGTTGTTAACTTTCATTTGTTGCAAGCATAGCACGCAGATGCAGAGCAGGATATATAACAGTTTATAACAGAAGGAGACATCAGCAGAATGATGGTAGTTTAGCTTGAAAATTGAAAGCAGATTCTTTGAAGAAGCTTATATTCTTCAAGAAAGAGTTGTTTTAATTGTATTTTTCGATTATTACTCAAGTTTAAATTACATATGCAAAAGAAACTACACAATACGAATTACTTCAAAAGCAACATTTCTCAGATTCAGAACTAGAATGCTCACTTGATCATAGTGATATTAAATCAGTTGTAACCTAGCCTTGGTATTCTTCAATATTTATACAAGAAATTGATAATTACATTACTTTGAAATGCCTATTCTAGTAAATTGAACTTGCTGCATTACACTTGCCCCTTGTATTGTTCAACTTTCAACAAGCTGCTATAATTAAACTGTTTTCATTAAAATAATGCATCAAATAAATTCTCTTTAATTGTCAGTTTCAATTTAGAAGAGATGCATATGATACCATAGTCACATTCAATCTAGAGAACAATAACAAAAGGCATGCCTTGGACCCCTTATTCGGGGATGCAGCCCAAACCTATTTCTCCCTTCAGCACCAGTCAGATTTTGGGCTGGATCCGCCCTGGATAAAATCTCTAAGATATCGGTGATATCATTTTATTAGAAAATTCAGTTTTGCATAACCGATGCGGGACTCGAGCCAATGTGAGTTCTCAGCTTTTTAAATTCAAGGGTGTAAGTTCCCTGCAGCACAGAGTTCATGTCAACCTCTGCTATATTTGCTACAATTCAAACATGATATAGTAAAATATGTCAAGATTGAAGTATGCCAATTACTATTTGGTAAAAGTTCAAGCAGTGGTAGCCATTGACAAGCAATTTCCTGCAATATAGTTTTCAGTGTAGCTTCATTCATGTAATGTTCTATGTGTGGGGCAATGATTCTTTCATCAGATTCATCCAATTCATTACCTGTTTGCTCTGAATAATCAACTCTGTGCGTAAGATAGTCAGAATTTTATATTCAGCTCACTCCTAGTAATCACATTCCAAATAGTTGTTTTCCTATTTCTCTGTAAGCCACTGTCAAGGAGAGCAATCAGTCTTTGTTTTAACTAGGATCATTAGCATAGTATATAAACTAAACTTACCTTGATCACCAGCAGCCCATGATCCAGCAGTCATTGGAAATTTTCTACCGCGTGCACGCTTTTTCACTTCATACACATTTGTATCAACACCTGGAGAGTTTAAAATGTGAAAGCTGGTGAGGTGCATCAGATCGGACTTGAATAAAATTCAGTACATTTCAATTAAATTGTTATGTTGACGACCAATAGGAAATTAGCATTCTATGTATTTAAAGTATTAGCAGCTATGGCTGAAAACAATAGGATGATAGTAAGTAAGATAATGTAGTAGAAGTTACAAGCTTGCAAAATGGCAAACAAAACACACAACCCTTCCAGCATTTCATTCTGTGCTACAATTTGGATTTAGTTAAAAATAGAATATATTTTATCAAGATAAAAGTATAACTCAAAAATGAGGCAAGGCCTTTTGTGTAACTCAGAGTTTCATGCTTTCGCAATCATCACACGAAAGGCCTTGCCTCATTTTTGAGTTATACTTATACTCCGCTCTCCAGTTTACTGGATTGAGCACTTTTACTGTATGTGTTGTAAACCATACAATAATAATTATCATCCGTGATATTATTATTATTTATTATTATTATTCTCATTTTATCAAGATATAAGATTCAAGTTGTAACCTATACAAAAGTCTGCTGTGATCATCCATTTTAATGGACTCCTTTGAAAAGAATGTGACACTGTGTATGACGATTGAGTCATTTGTGACTCAGAATCTTTAATTTTATGGATGATGAATTGATAATATTTAATTGAAGATGGCCACTTTTTGCCACGACAATGAAATTTCTACATTATGCGAAATGTAATTACGTAAAACTTGATTTGGCATAATCAAATTCTACCGTATAACATTGTAGCAACAAATAACGTGACGCTGATTTAATTTAAGTATTGCCATCTCAAATATAAAGTATGGTAATCCAATTTGACTTTATAAAGCCAGCTGATCGATATCAACTAAACTGACATTCAAATCTCAATTTGCAATGAAGTCAAATCTGTAATGCAGCTTTTTCCAATTTCAATTAAAATCTAGTTTTAAATCTATGAGAGGTAACATTTTAACAATTCTGAATATTATAAATTATAGAATACAAGGTATAACACAGTCACATCAATACCTTGTGTTGGTGTACTTGTTACATCCTAGAAACAATCAGATGAAATCATTTTAGAGCAAAAAAAGTACAGAGCTGGGCAAGTCAGCTGTGTATAGAACAGACAGAACGGAAAATGAAAATCATACCGGATTGGCAGACATGATTACAAGTAATGAGTCATGAGATAAGACAAACGTATTGAAATATTAGATAACATGAGTCGTGAGCTGATTGATTATGCTGCCTCTTGAGGGTGTTCAGTGTCAATATTGCCATTCTTCCTATCCTCAGACAGTTATACTCTGCTTTTCATAGGGGTGCCAAAGCACAATTGAAACTATTGAGATATAGGAAAATTTGATCACTAGTAAATTAATTATTTGATATTATGATAACTTACATAATCACTGAGAAGTTTCAAAATGATGTTATTGTATCCTTTGCGAATTGCTATGTCTTCTGCAGTTTTACCAAACTGAACAAAGCAGAAGAAAATGACACAATAAATATCAATAAATCAATTGAGACACAATTCCTTGGTTTAAAATGAATTTGGGGTTCACAAAGCCTCTACACCCCATTGTAGTATGTGGTTGATGGCGAAATCTTACAGCGAACTTATACCATAGACAGTCATCATTTTCCCTGGTGGCAGGTTAGGGCAGTGATGGAGTGATTCTGCATTATTTTTAGGATCAAAATATCAAAGATTAAAATTTAAATTTTACATTCACACATTTAAGCAGCCTATCTATATTACTCTATCATACAATTTGTATTAGCTACATGCTCAAGCAGTTGCAACCTATTGCAGAACACATTATTTATTGCATAATTTAGGGATGAGCCGATTATGAAATTTCCCAAATTTCGGTTCGGTTATTGTTAAAAAAACTTCGGTTAACCGTCGGTTTTCGTTTTTTTTTATTCTATAGTTTTATAGTAACAAATTTCTTTATTTCATAACTTGAGTATTTGAATACCAATTTGAAATAGCTACCTGGATGTGGAAGCAAAGAAATTTGCAAGGGTCAACTTTAAATTTGAGTCAGATTTGAAGTTTTGAAAAATTTCAAAAAAGAACTAGATACGTGACAGAACGTTCGCTCATCGTTCAATTCCTGACACTGTTGTCTTTCAATTGCAATAGCAAAGCAGAGTATTTTATGTTATTAAAATCAAATGTAACATTGTCAAATTTAAATACCGATCGCAAAATTGGTAAACAGTTGAGGACCTTTGAGACATTTGAAAGCACAAAAGTTATGTTGATTGACTCTCAAATCCTGAGAACAGGCTTTAGGCGGAAACATCGTTTGAGAAACTGCTTTTGCTGTTATCCAAAAGATATCATTTCCTGTAGAAAATTATGTCACTATTTACTAATTAAATTTAGCTAGATAGCCATTAATTGTCAAGCGCTACTGAAGAACATACGATAAAGCAAAGGAGAGAACAATTCACATTTGGATGCGTCCATTATAATAATTCAATAATTCTACATTGAAAATAAAAAGCAAACAATCAATCTATGGATTACAAAAAAAAACTTTTCAAATATAGGAGGGGAATGTGTCTTA
>JANVCG010029406.1:0-10737 GCA_025505365.1 Haliclystus inabai | reverse complement strand
AGTGGCCTAGTTTTACACTGGCCGCACCGACACTTTGACGGCGCTTCCGTGGTCTAATTTTGCACCGTTGTTCCCAATCGCTCTGGCGAAATCGTCAACCAAGATGTTTGGAATTGGTTGGTCTTTGGCAAAAATCTCATCGCGGACAGCATCCGCATAGCTCGATAACCTGCTGCTGTTGGGATCCAATAAGCAAGCCCCATGTAGAGCCGCCATGACCCTTTCCAAAACGTAGGGGTCATCAACACCCCCAAATTTTTGAAGCAGCAAGGGGCCAGTCTCAGGCATCAACATTATCAACCGTGCCATCGATTTGGTTGATCGGTCTCTTAGCTCATGATTTGAACTTGTACAAAGCCAGGCCAGACTTGTGAGAGCGTTTATGGTGTAGTCGGTTTCATCTTGCTTTGGGCTGAAACGGTCGCACCAATTGATTAGTCGCCATGGCTCAGAGAATTTGGATTTGCTGATGTCATTTAGGATGTATGTCCAATTCCTGTCGCGCTCGACCATTGTCAGTTTTGATAGCCAGCCGTGGGTTGTTTCAACTCCCAGTGGATGATATGGGATTGAATATCGAATTCGCATCTTGATTTGGTCTTCGTGCCCAATCAATTTCGAGAACAACTCAATGGTGCGATCTGAATAGGAATTCCAAGCCCTCCAGCCCAAACTTTCCTCGAAGGGCCCAATCAGGGTCCAAACAGACAACTTGGTGCCAGCCTGGCTCACGACATCACTTAACTCAACACTGAATTTCTCAGCTGCAAGAACCCAGATTGCACCAATGACGCCCAGCCAATTCGGCGCAAAACCCTGCTTGTCAAAAAGGAACGAGAAATCCGAATTCAGCTTGTGTTTAAGTTCTTCCTTGCAGTTAACGCCGCTCAATAATTGCCGAGCAATCAAATGGTCTTGAAGTCTCTGAAACATCAACCACACAATTTCCTCAGGCGCAAAATCGTCTCCTGATCCGTAGACTGGATCAATTCTAAGAATGCCGCTGGAATGATAAACGCTTTCCCAGCCATCACCGGAGGGAGTAGCGCCAATCTGGTTGAGCAGGATTTGTCTCGCGTCGTTGCGATCAAGCGCTTGAACCCGTTTGTCTGCCATAGAGCGGCACAGGCTCTGGACTCCGCGAATAAGGTCTGTGTCAGGCACTTGGTTGCCTAGTTTGTCTGACAGTTGCCTACCCATCGACTGCAAATACATTTTGCCAATAGCGGTAGTTCCAGTGGCCCCAAGTGGAAATTCCGTTTTACCCTGATCGCGCAACCAATTGCTGACAATTCTCAAGATGAGAGGATTTTCGAAATCTGATTCGAACGAAGGGTCAAGCGGCTCCGAAATGCCATAGTTTCCAAGGTATTTTTGAAAAGCAAGTTGAAGCTCTTCCGCATTGAAGCCAGGTAGCTCGAAAGAGAGCATGTCTTGAAGAACTGAATTTTCAAAGCAGCCATTTAAGTACACGTCACGACATGAAAGGATCAACGACACATTGCTTAAGCGTCCAACTTCTGCCACGAGCCGCGCAATGGACGGTCTTAGACGTGTGAAACTACCAATTTCGTTAACCGCATCGATCATCAAAACGGCTCTAGTGTTTTGCCGTTCGGCTTCAGCATCAAGCGCGTTTAGGAACTCGGGCCATTCCTTGCCGGGGGCGAACTGTTTGGCCAAGGCTGATTTCAAATCTTCTGCGCCTGAAAGTTCACTACCCAAAGCAATGAACGCTATACCTTCTTGATTATGGCATTGTACCGCCATCGCTCCCATCAGGTGAGATTTGCCAATGCCTGCTTCCCCGTAAAGTAAAATTGTCGATGCGTCACAAGCCTGGCTTTGAGGTTCTGAGAGCTCGTTTGCAAATTTGGCTATGGCACTGGCTTGTCTTGAAAATTCATAATACGGATGGTCGAAACTTGTTCGTATGACATTGCTGTCTTCTCTGACCTTGTGCGCTAAATCCCAAGCCATAGTCGCTAACTTGCTGGTTTCTTCACGCAGTCGTTCCAAGTTTAAAGTTAGCGCTGTTTCGCATCGCTTCACCGTCTCGTGAATTTTTTTAATTTGCGTGGCAACTGGGCTGTAGTCGATGCTTGGACCGGCATAGTCGGATTTAATAACTGGTTCTCTGAAGCGGACCAATTCACGAGTTTTGGTTCTAACTGCGTCCAGAACACTGTGATGGCTCATCGCGCCGTTAACGATTTCTTGAAGTCGAATGTCAACATGGTGGTCTTGGTTATATCGTTCGTCTAGACCCACGATGGCACTGTCCAAATGACCTCTCAATGTGGAACGGGAAAACTCGAGATCGCCAAAATACAGTGCTCTTAATCCTTGGCAGTATTCTTGGGTCAATTCATCTTCAAGCTTACCATTGGTCCAAATGACCAATGAAGTGCTGTTGCCTTGAAATTCTGGCTTGCCAAAAATCTTGGCTTTCAGATCGTGCCATTTTTCGGTTTGAGATTTACCTTTAGAAACAACCATTGTCAGTTCGCGAGGAATGCAAACTCTGATTTCAGTGACGTCTTTATGCTTTCTCAAGCACGTTTCGATTGATTCTTCGATCTGTGTCCATTGTTTGTCGCCGAGTTGGGGGAAGAACTTTGCTTGATAACCAATTACCGTGCCGTCTGGCATCGTCGCTTTACACTCAACACCCCCATCGCCCCCAGAGCCTTCAATTTTCTGGAACTCGCCACCATGCTCCTTACAAATGCGACGTGCGATATGACACACTAGGTCTTCGAAAGGATACCTTGCAGACGCCTTGGGTAGAGTTTGGAAGTTTCGATAATCAAGCGCCATTTCGGTCTTTGCCCTCTTAGTTTCTTTTTGGTTGTGTGGTCGGATACCCCGGAATCACTGGTCGCATGTCGTCGAAATCGGTGGTCGAATGCCTCGGAATGTGCACTCAGTTTCCACCGTCGTAAGGTTTTGCCCCCAATCAACGTGCTTCGCCTCTAAAATCCCGCAAGCATTCCCAACAACAAAAAGTGCGTAGTCTGCTGGCCCTACGTCGGTCTGGTACTCACGAACAGCCACACCTAAAGCCGCGTACAAATCAATCTCGCGATTGTTTTGAACGTCCCAACCTGCTTCACGCAACATCCGGTCGATGCTGTTTCTGGCAATTTGTTCAGGGTGCTGATGGAGTGTCATGTCCAGAATGTGCCCCAATGACTTCCATCATGACGCGAAGCATATCACGAAATTGATCAAATTAAACCAATCTCTTGAAGACTTCGACCTCGCGGTAAGGAAAGCTGGCAAGTTGAGCTATCAGTTTAAGATTTTCGATTTCAATTGCGCTGGTGGCAATAGGCATTCCATGACGACTATACTCAGGTGCTAAGTCCATGAACCGAGGTGCTTCTTCCTCGTCAAATGTGAACGCCCTGATTGCCTTTAAACAGTGCCGCCACTGTTCCGGGTTCTTTTTGTGATGTACGCTTGTCGAAATATCGTCACGGTCGGCTATTTCGTGGCTAAGGAGATAAAACCCAGCCAGCTTGCCCTTTGCCTCATCCGGGACAGCTTTGGAGTTATCAGTTACATAACAAAGCATTATGAATGGATTCGAAGTTATCCCTATGATTTCATTCCGGCGGGTGTGACCTTTGCCACCCGTCCAGCCGACGCCGCCCCAGGTTTCAGGCTTCCAATCGTACAGCGAGGTTAAATAGACACTGCGATCAATCCGCCAGACATCTTGGTCAATTGTCATTTTTCCCGCCTCTTCGCTTATCGTCTAAACTAGCGACTTGCTGCATCGAAATGCAAAAACTTACAAGTGCCACGCGTGAAGAATTGGGCTAAATTAGTCCGCGCAAGCAAACTTGTTGATTTCAAAAGGTGCAAAATGGGCGATAAGGGATGGGTGACAGCAATCGAGAAGGTGTTGGCTCAATCAACTGAACCAATGCATTACAAGGAGATCGCAGAGCAGATTTCCGAACAAAAATTGCGCAAAAAACTAGGCGCAACTCCTGCGCAAACAGTTGCCGCAAGACTAATTGCGACCATCGCTGAGGGACCAGAAAAATCACCATTTATCAAGGTTTCACGTGGCGTTTTCGCTTTGCGGAATCATCCCAAGCATCTACCAAACGACGTTGCGGCTCCAGCAGAACAATTGAGTGAAGGTTTGATCCAGTCTTTTGGGATGTTCTGGCGCACGGCAGAAGTGGACTGGAAAACTAAGCCCCAGCTTTTAGGTCAACAGCAAAAAGGTTCTGACATGGTCGATTTTTGCGACCAAATCGGAGTCTATATTCTGCATGATCATAACCGCATCTTGTATGTTGGTCGGTCGATGGAACGTCCATTAGGTCAAAGGTTGTTTGAACACACCAGTGATAGACTGGCTGGCCGTTGGGATCGCTTTTCGTGGTTCGGGCTAAAAGGCGTTGACGACGATGGCAAGTTAATTGATGTGCCGTTACCTTCGAATGATCCCCTCGCAATAATCACCGCGTTTGAATCGCTTTTGATCGAAGCCCTTGAGCCGCCACAAAACCGAAAACGTGGTGACGGCATGGGTGCTGTCGAATTTAACCAAGCCGACAACCCAAACAAATCAAAACGCAAGAAAAAGATTATCGAAGAGATGATCCAGTCGATGGATTTCTAGACTAGTGGACTTTGAAATGTTTTGCCAAGATCAAATTCTTGACCGTCAAGGGGCCCTCGCCGCCGCTCGTGAGGTATTGGTGCTCTTTGAAGACCCAGACTCAGAACATAGAAGCGCAGATTCTTGCACAAATGAATTTGGCAAACAAAAACCTGCCCCGCAGTTGAAGCTTACTGAAGACGCCAAATACCAGGCTATGAAGAAGGCAAGGAAAATTGCCCTCGAAAAATTCATCAAGGCGGCTAAGGCGCTCGAGCAGCAAGGCAGCGCCTTGGGGGCAATGGAACCTCAAGACGCCATTGGTGCGGGTTTTACTATTGCTGACTGGAAATCAGCCAACGAAGAGTTTGCAAAAAACTCAATTGTTGCCGACTTGATGGACGAGGCGCTCTCAGAGCTTTACGGGTCGAAGTGTTTATCTGTTTATCAAATGCGTTTGGCCGCTGAACTAGCTTTAGAAAAAAGCCCGCGCAAAAAAGGCGCTCCTGATTATCCGGCCTATGAACGAATTGCTCAGATTTATGCGGACCATTGGCGACTTTCCGGTGGTGAAAAGCCAACCTATGGAAACCCAGAGGCCAAGAATTTGACCGTCTTTGAGGCGGCACTCCTTGATTTTTTTGACGACGTTTCAATCAATATCCGTCAAGAATTCGAAAAGGTGCCCCAGACAAAAAATGATCTAGGTCAACCAAATAGTTCAACAAGCAGAAATGAGCCCAAAGCACTTTCGGCCTTCGAAACCAAGGTGCGTGGTTGGATTAAGAAGCTGAAACTCCACAAATATTGATACCGTAGAAATTAATGATCAAAAAGGCGGCATGTTTTTCGCCACTGCAACATGAGTTTTCATGCGGCAAATGAAGGGCCTCTCATTAATAGGAGGTCTATCATGACTACACGAGAACTTATGCGGTTGCGTGAAATCACCGCAAAAATTGGCCTGAGCAAGGCTAGCATTTATCGGATGATGGCTAGAGGGGAGTTCCCACGCCCAATAAAACTATCGCCTAACAGAGTTGCCTGGCACTCGAACGACATCATCGAATGGATCAATAAACGCCCGACTTCAACCGGAATGAACGCCGCTTCAATTTTGGAGGGTTCAGAAAATGGGTAACTTCGTTGAAGCGTATTTGGAAAATCAAGAGCGCGACAAGCTTTATGGTGAAGACCGCTCTCCTCTCGAAAATGTAAGGGCGGTCATGAAATATGTTGATCGTGTTGGAGCGACGTTCGTGAACGTGCGTCGCGCGGAGATCAGGGAACGAGATGAAGACACTTGGTATCTGCAAATTCTCGGCACTGTGTCTTTCGATATAAAAAACGAAAAAATCATTGTTGATGGCGAAGTTGAGCCGCCGACCGAACAAGAGGCCAAGAATATCTGGAGGGACCTACAAGACTGCGATGCCGTCGATTCTGTCCCATTTCAAGGAAAACAAGTACCCGTAAGGGTTACGGATTTCGTCAACAAGAAATCCGGCGAGCTCTTTACATTCAAAGACGCTAAAGGCCAGGTGTTAATGTACTCCGTTAGATACGAAACAAATGTTCGAGAAAAGGCATTTGCAGACTTCACTTATTGGTCTGATGGCCAGGTTAGAAAAAACCGCCCATCAGGCAAGATACCCCTTTGGGGGCTTGAAACAGTTCATCCTGGTGGCAGAGTTTTCATCCATGAGGGCACCAAATCTGCCGACTTTTGCCAACGACTAGTTAACCCAGAGACCCCAGCGGAAAGGACTCGATCAGCATCACATCCTTTTGTCGAATATCTATCAACAGGCACTCACATTGGCTGGCACGGCGGCGCAATGAACCCCAAAGGCTCGGACTGGAAATCTCTTGTTGGTTTGAAGCCCTGCGAGGTGGTCATTGTTTGCGACAACGATGCTCCTGGTCGCAGTGCTGGATATGTAATCGCGAGGGAAACAGGGCTAAAAGCGAAACTTATTCAGTTCAATCAAGAGTTTCCAGCGGCTTATGACTTGGCTGACGGAACACCAACGGCGCTAACTAAAGGCGAGCGATATATTGGCCCAAGACTGGAGGAACTGCGCTTACCAGCAACCTGGTCAAACTATGTGTTGAGGGACGCGGATGGAAAGAAAATTGGTCTTCGGCAGAATTCGGCATTCTTCAAGGAATGGGTTTACGTAAGCGAACCTCAACTTTTCGTTCACGCGGATTTCCCTGGTCAAGATTGGACCGAAGGACAATTCAACAGCTTGTCGAAAGCATTTGGCGACGCTCCACAGGTTGCCGAAATGGTTAAATCAAGCCGAAATGCCGAAGTCTATTCTATAGAATACGATCCATCTAAACCTACGGGAATCATATCAAGCGCGCGGGGCAATAAGTTCAACGTTTTCACCCCCTCTAACATCCGGGCAACTAACGACGATCCTGCACCGTTCATTGAGTTTATGACCTATTTGGTTCCTTCGGAAAATGATCGCAAAGAATTGCTTAGGTGGTGCGCGACGCTGATAGCAAAGCCAGAAACCCGCATGACTTATTCGGTTTTGCTAATTAGTGAACAGCAAGGCACTGGTAAGACTACCTTGGGCGATGCGATTTTGGCTCCTCTAGTGGGTCGACACAACGTTTCGTTCCCAAGTGAAAAAGCCATTCTGGGTGAGTTCACTTCTTGGATCGGCAAAAAACGGTTGGCCGTGATTGGCGAGATCTATCAGGGGCAAAGTTGGGGTGCATACAATGCCCTTAAAACCATCACCACGGACCCCACAATCGACCACAATGAAAAGCATAAAAAGCAGGTGTCCTTACAAAATTGGCTTCACGTCTTTGCATGTTCAAATTCCATGCTACCACTAAAAATGGAAGATTCCGACAGGCGCTGGCTGATCCCAACGATTACAGAAGCAGCATGGCCACACCATAAATTTGCAGCCTTTCGTAATTGGCTACATTCGAAAGGAGGACTAGGCGCAATTATGGGCTGGGCCAATGGGTTTGACGACTATGTTCAGCCAGGTGCCAATGCACCGATTACAGAGCGCAAGAAATCACTGATTGTTGAATCGAGGCCAACGCAAGTTCAAATGGCTATTGATCTGCTAGAAGCTGCTTTGGAAAGTCCGGAACCAAGTGCCGTGACCATAAAGACGATTATGGCACTGAGCCGACAAGATGAAGTGGCAAAATTTAGTCCATCTTCGCTTTCATTTAGAACGGCTTTGAAAAAAATTGGGTGGACTGAGCAAAAGGGCAGAATGAGCATTAAGGGTGATATGACTTACGTTCTTTTTAATCCGGCGGCTAAAGCTGAATTAGCTAAGCTTGAGCCAGAATTCCATTTAAGGGCTCTACGAGAATGGATTGAAAAAACAGGCGTTAAAGAATCTATGTAAAGGCACAATACCCAGCCCTTTATTTTGAGCGGTTCAGTTTTGAAAGGGCCACTAGCTGTTCCGCAGCAATCGGCAATAGGTGGTCTTCAAGCTCACCGATTGCCGCTTTCGCCTTCTTTTCTGCTTTGGCCCTTGTTGACGACACCACTGTGCGGTCGTGAGGTCCGGAAGGCATAAAATCGCCAGGATGAACGGCCAGCGCATCTGCGATGGAAACCAGAGTATCAATGCCTGGAAGACTAGCCCCACGTTCAATGTTCGATATTGCCTCTGGCGACATCGCGACAGCCGACGCCAAGTCAGTTTGTTTCATCCCTTTGGTCTTTCGAAATCTGGAAACTAAACTGCCAATATGTGTTTTTAGTTCATCCATTTGCCCAAGCCAGCTCCATTTTCTAACAATTATTAAAGTCTAGGTTAATATTCTTGTTGACTTAATGCTAATTTCAATTCTTAGGTTAGTTCTATGGTTCAATTGAAGTAAGCCAAATGACTCACCCTAAGTACGCCAAAACAGCAAGAAAAATTTCCATGGCGCTAGTGGCGGCGAGTCTAATGCTGTCGATGCCTCGTTCAGCTGAAGCTGAAATCTTTCCAGGACCGCTGAAAGCGAGCGTTCTTCGCGTCATCGACGGTGACACCATTGAGATTGAAGCAATCATTTGGCCGCAACAACTTGTTCGTACCAACGTTCGCATCAGGGGGATTGATGCGCCCGAAACAAGACGCCCAGATTGTGAAGCTGAAAGAGCTCTTGGATTGCAGGCAACTAGAAGGGTCAGAGAGCTACTGGAAATCAGAGACAATATCGTGCCACCCACTGTGACTGTCAACACCGGACTAAAATTAGGCCAAATAACGGCGTAAAACTAGGCCACTTTTGCGCCATGACCGCCCAAGCCCTCCACAGCTAGGGGCGAGGCATGGCGCTTTGGGCCAACGGCCCAAATTTTCGATTTTCAGTTTTTGGGTTGTTTTGCTTGATTGGCGCGACTTTGCGCCAGCCGGTAACTTTCCCCATTCATTTCTAGGATGTTGACCTGGTGGGTCAGCCTGTCGAGCAAAGCGCCCGTCAGGCGTTCTGTACCAAATGTTTCCGTCCACTCTTCGAACGGCAAGTTGCTGGTGATCAGCGTGGAAGCCCGCTCATACCGCTGAGAGATCAGTTCAAACAGCATTTCAGCGCCAGACTTTTGGCGTTCCTGTGTAGGCGCTTTGACCATTTGCGGAAGGGAAAACAAATTCGCTGCCAGATTGCCTATCGATGGTGCGCAGCAAATTGGCAGCCGCGTCGCTGATTACACGAATATTTTGTCCAGTCTTTGTGTCGTCTAACCGTAGAAAATTGTTCTCTAAATCGACTTCTGACCAGCGGAGTGTAGAAATTTCTTCACGTCTTGCCCCAGTCAAAAGCAATAGTGAGATGATATTCAAAGCCTGTTCGTTGGTGCCTGCATCACGTAGGGCCTGAACAACTGTGTTTAGCCGCTCGATTTCTTCATACGTTAAAAAGCGCTCAGACTTTTTGTCGGCGTATCGCTTAACGCCGCGAACAGGGTTAATACTAATCCAGCCTGCATCGACAGCAAAACTGAAAATGCCCCCCAGTAAGCCAACCGTGCGCGTTGCGGTTCCCTTGCCCCCTGTGACAATTGCGCGACCAAATTTCTGAGTTTTGACGTCCTTGGCTGTTTTACCTGCCGCAACGTCCGACATAAAGCGCTGAACTACTTGCTTGGAAACCTGGTCAACTCGCTTATTGCCAAGCAGTGGTTTGATATGACGTTCAATGCGCCCCTGGTCAGTGGCTAGTGTGGACGGCTTCTTAATGTCTTTAACCGACTTTAGGTATTCATCGCAAAGCTGTGAGACAGTCGGAATTTTCTTTCCGGCCTGTCGCGTGCTGGCAGGGTCGCCGCCGTTGGCCACCTCGCCAAGCAATTCCTTTGCCTTTATGCGGGCGGTGTCCACCGTCCACGGTGAGCCGAATGCACCAATTGTGAATCGCTTTGTAGGAGCTGATCGCCCAACGCCTTGGCGATACTGGACCACAAACGACTTGCGACCGCCCTTTGCGACTTTAAGGCCGAATCCCTTCAAATCGCGATCCCACAGGAAATAGTCGCTGGCTTTAGGTTCTGATTTGTCGATTACAGATTTGGAAAGGCGCTGAGTCATCGGTGCTTACTTTTTGGCTTGATAACCACATAGTAAGCACATAAGCAGGAAACTCAAGGAATGATAGGGAACCTCAATATGTTTAAGTTGTTGAATTCAATTAAAATATAGAATTTCAAGGAAACTAGCAGACACTCGGGATATGCTAGTCTCTAGCCCTCCGAAGGCAGAGGCCAGAGGTTCGAATCCTCTTGGGACCGCCATATATTTTGGTGGTTTGATACCACCGGCCCTTTGTATTGACCGGTTTGACACCCAAAACCAACGACCCTTATTGTCGTCCGGTTTGACACCTAAAAAAGACGATGCAGTCCCCCAGCCCACCAGCGCTGTGGGCGGTCTTTGCCCGCCCTCACCGTTGCGGCGCCTTTCCGATGCGGAACATCGCACCGCGCACCGCGTCTTGACAGCGAAACAAATACCACGCCATCCAATCGGTCATTACAAAGGCCCGTTGGCATAATACCAACCGCCGTTGGCTCTGACTCGAAAAATTTGATTCCCCCGTCGCATAAACTGTGATTCACTGCCTCCAAA
>JANVCG010029395.1:0-10744 GCA_025505365.1 Haliclystus inabai | reverse complement strand
TAATATAGCACATAATTATATAGAAGTAATATGGGTGAAAAGGCATAATTTGATACGCAATATATCTGTAATGTCTTTGTTTTTTATTTTCAAAATGCTTATGCACAACTAACCATATTTTTGTGACCTACTATAGTGACCACCTGCTGTTAGCAGTCAATATTGTTTTTCCAAAGTCCTTGTACATTTGAAGAGCTCCAACTACTTGAAAACTGCTGTTGTTTTTACAGTCAATCTTGCCAGCTATGATGACCCTTTGTTCTCTGTAGCTTTTTCACCAACATATGATTTTCAACAAACCTTTATCAATGTGCTTTCATAATGTGACCACCTGTATGCTAAGGCACCATTCAAGGTGCTTACAATGATGTTATCAGTCGTTCTAACATGTAACTGTAGTGTTGCCGTGGTGTAGTGGCTAGGGTGTTGGACCTTGATCCGCAGGGTCTTGGTTTCAAGCCCTTGACGTAGCACCATTGGTTGGTGCCAGGAAGGGCAAAAACACAAACGCTTCCTTGTTATATCATTATGTGAACCCACTCCGGTTAAAAAAACTTAGAATGCTTACCTGATTGTAGATAAGCGAGGAATCAAAATATAAAAAATAAAAATTTCTGTATGGCAGTTGACATGGTCTTTACTCTCCAATGCCTCGATCAATAATGTTGACCTAGTTCATGCTTCAAGCTCTAAGGGTCTATCTAATTGCATGGAAATTCTTCAATGGTTACCAATGTGTTAATTCCACCTATCTTTAAAGGCTATTATAGACATGTTTCCTTACTAGTTCAATTTTGCAGAAAGCCTGAGGCATATCTGTAATCTGTACATCTTCTTAAAATACAAATACAAATTTTATAGCTAAGTATCAATTTGCAACTAAAGATCATGGTTATGTATGTTGACGGTGTTACTTTGTGTGGTGATTATTTGAGTGTGGTGATAAATGATAGACTGATGGTGAAATTTAATGATTGATTTAAACAACAGTTTTATCAAATGGCAATTGTAAAACAAAGTAATTTGATTTAGGAGCAAAACCTGCAAAATTGTTGGTTTCATTTTGATTGTCGCATTGACTGGTATAATCTAGATGTAGCATAAATTGGATCCTAGCAACAGCAGGCTGAGATATTAACGAACGGATAAAGAACTAATAACAATGCTTTCAATTAGCCTTGAAGTAGCTGTGATTTTTCAAATGATTTGTTTTATCTGTTACAGTGCAGGATGCTTGATCGGTATCTTGCTGCGCAGACATTGAAGAACATTGTCATTGGCAGTGGCGTATTCTTGATGATCATTTGCTTATGTGATCAACACCGATCGATCGTAGTGGTAGGTGATGAGCGACAGAATAGAGTTCTCTTTCAAATTAAGTAACAGATTATCGCTTGACTGAATCTTTATCAAGCAATCAATATTCTGTTGAATTTGTAAATGTTGTATATTGCGCAATAATCCGCCATAGGAGTGCAAGGGGTTCATTGTCTTTTTGATGTTGTTTTTGTTGTTGTTGTTGTTGTTGTTGTTGTTAATGTTGCTGTTGTTGTTGTTGTTGTTGTTTTTGCTGCTGCTGTTGTTGTCTGTTGTTGCTTTTGTTATTGTTGTTTCTGTTGTTGTTCCTAATTATTATTGTTCTTGTCATGTTGTTATTGTATGAATGTTTTTTTTTATATTTTGCTTGAAAAAGTGGTAACTGCATTCACCCCATCTTCTCTATTTTACTGTTTGCACGTTTTAACTTTCATTAAGGTATTAGAAGGTAAGTTATAGAGAGAGCCTTGGACCTGTGTGGACATCATTTATACTGACCATCGATTAAATGATGTTCTATTTATCGTTTTATTGAAGAGAGCTACCTACTCCCAACATGGTGTCAACCAGATGTGGTCTTGCTTGGATCTATAAAAGGGTCTCTTCATTGATGCAACAGAAATGCATTGAAGGTCTACCTAACCTATTCGCTTATTATGATTTGTATGTCACGTATTGTACACCAACGTAATCATCAGGCGTTAAGTCTATGTGCAGATCAAGATGAAACCTTGTTTTCTTGTGCCATCTAAGACCAGAAACACATTCCAAAACAGACAAGGAAATTGTACTTTAATGCTTTGGAGTCTACGTATAGGCTAGATGCTTCAAAATCCCCTGCCATATAAATTTAAAACCCTCTTTGCAATAGTTGTGTGTCAACGAAACTAGTATAAATGTTCGAAATGACACAGTTGGGACTTCACTGTGTCCCGAGGCCATTTGTGCCTAGTCCGTTGATACAGGTTTATTTGGGTATGGTTTTGTTAAGTTTTGTAAAGATAGAACTAATTCGATAACGAAGTGAAAAGTCATCGTAATGTTTTTATTTCACATCTTTGTGCGTTTGTTTCGTTTTCTGTTTTTCTATTTCAGAAGCAAAGCAAACATCAAGTCACTTCCCGGAAGCCAAAAATGAATATTTGATAATCCAAATCTGGTTTAATATGTTTTTCATACTTCCGTTATAAACCCACAAATTATTTTTTGTTTAGATTTGTATGTTTGAATAGTATTAATGTTAATCTATGATACTTGTATAGAACACATTATCGTCTGTATTGTTAATGTATTTACAAGATTCAATTCATTATCAAGTTTTCTAGGAAGCAATTTTTAGAGCCTAGTTTATTTGTGTTTCTTGCCTATGGCGCTCGTTCAAAATAAAGTAAATTCATGAATAAATTTATGATGCCATTGAACCCGAAATCTAAATTGTTATCGAAAATCTTGATTCAACGGAGGCTTGACACAAACTGACGTGCGGTGAGTTAATCGCAAAAGAAGCCTAATCATCAAACAATTTGAAACAACCCAACATTTTGGCGGGAAACTTGAACCTAATTTCGGAAGCATTTTGTTTTTTTCAACTACAAGCTCAATCCATTTAAAAATATTCTCTTGAATCAACCACGAGTTGATTGACTACATGAACATGTAGCTATGAAATATGGAATTAAATTTACTTGAATCTGTAGAAAATATGATAAGGTTAGTTGCACCTGTAAGGCCTACGAAGCCAACAAATTCTCCCACTCTAGTTTGTATAGGAGATTGTCCCACGTACCGGTCATTTGGGTGGTCACACAAGGCGAGGTCATTGATGCAAATACAATTTGCATGTTTTCTCACCGGTCATATTGGTGTTTTGTGTACAAAATTGGTAAACTGGCTAAACATGTGGTCTGTTGTATCCTCGATGAGCTTTGAAAGACGTCGTACGATCAATAAAAGGCAGGATTTACTGGTGCTCAATTGTATGACATTTGAGCTTCACTCAACCTACTCCGTTATTCTTTGCTTGCAGGCTTCGATGTCATTTCCAAAAATAACCCATTTTATCTGACTAGAAATTTGAGATCACAGATTTTAATGCGAATGGTATTATGCAGAAATAACTTATATTGATATTTTCCAAGTTAACTCAATTTGTTGTTCTGCAAGAGAAGTTGGATTGCCAAAAAGGCAAATTTTCAACTTGTGTGACAGAATCGCAAGTATGCACAAAATCTATCGATCAACAAAGAGCAACCTTTACTTGTAAGAGACGTCAGGTATATTGCAAGTTTTCCAGATTCAATGTTTAACTTCGTTCGCCCTTAGCCTGCGTGCAGACAAACTTTTTCCTTCCCATACGAATGTGAACAGTCAGTTTGCACTGGGACTGTCAATGAAAATTGCCCTGGTATATGTGTTACGAATGAAGAAATTCTTTACCAGGCCAATATGTAATAGAATAAATCATCCACTGAATTACCCGATAAATTGTGCACATACAGAACATGGGTAGATTGCATATTTAAATGAACAAAAGTAGTATAGTAATCGAACACACTATATCACAACCGTAGTCAACAATAATGGCGTAAAGGAGTATTGCTTAATGTATATACTCAGTTATGAAAACACGTGTGATTTGCAATTAAACACGAACATGGATTGAAAGTTACGAACTGATATATAAGGGGAGGAATTTTGAATTTTGGAGAGTCACTCAGCACATTAAGTATCAAAATTGCCCGAGTATTTCAACATTGTTGAATGTTTGCTTTATAAAAGATTCATTGCGTTTTTGTGTAATGAGAAAGTAACATTTACTGTAAAGCACATTGAACAAGCAATTAAGAATTAACGATCAGGAGATAATTCGGGAAAGTTTTCAGTACAATACAATCAATGGTTTAATACTATAAATAGAATAGAGGGATTACTTAAAGATTAAAAACAAATTTCTTGTTGAGAGCGATTTTCAAGGGTTTCAGGTGCTTTCAAGTGTTTCAGCTTCTGGTGCAGTCTTTCTTTAGCCTGTACAAAGACCGAAAAGTTCATAACAACAGCTGAAATTTAAAAGTGCGAAGACTGAGTCACTTCTTTGTTTCTGTATCAATTTCTGAGCGTAACTTTTACGTTTACTGTTTTCAGTTTCCAGTTTCAATACTTTATTTTCTGCTTCTATCTGCGTCTCTGTCTTTCCGTTTCGTTCTGTGGTCGTTAAATGCAGGTGGTAATTACACTCAACAGGGGTATGTTTTCTGTGAAACCTTCGAAATTTCTTTGGTATCGGCATCCAGGCTTGTCAAATGAGCTTAAAGTTACATGGAGGTCCATCAGCTGTTCAGCATGTCAAGTATACCAAAGCCAATCTTGTCTGTTGTAAGGGGCTAGGTCGAAAGGTATGCAGAACAAAACCAAAAATCAAAGAATAACGGATAAAGTATCAATTACATAGCGTCACTGAAATACTTGAGCAGGGCGTTATCTCCAACTTTAATTCTTATCTCTGCTGCTTTCTCCGACCTAATTTTCATTTTGATAGCGCCACGATTAGCTTTTAGCGAACGCTTTAAAATCTATTAGTTTCGAAATATCCTCAGGGTAGGCAAGTATCAGCGGAATTATAAAATTATTTGTTGCAGGTCCAAGGTCAAGATAACGGGGACAGTGTTATCATTTTATTTGTCGACATTAGTTGTTGATCAGATGTCAACGATAAGTACCAGACAGAAGATGGTAAACTCAAAGGTCCCGTAGAAAAATGCAAGAGGGTCCCAAAGAAGTAGTTGAGAAAAAAACAGGAAATGAGGCTCGTTAATAGGCGACTTCAGAACAATTTTGATTTACGAAGCGGGCGTAGATTTTAGTTTGTTAACATCACAGGCATACCGACTTTCGTGCCTTGTTGTCACTACAACAAACCGGACACAACTCAGGAAACGGTGATTGTTGATGCAAGGGTGACAAATTGAGTCATGGTGCGTGTACTACGTTGAAAGCCTTTGCGTTGATCTGTCAAGGAAAGGTCAAGATTTACGTCAAGCTATTATCCGGCTTGATACAACTTTGAATATTTACTAACAAAGTGTCCTTTTCATTAATTGTTTATCATCTGCACAGGGAAATTCGAGCAGATAAAAATACAGTTTGCAAAGCCGGCGCAATATGCTGCTGTCGCGCCAAGGCAATAATACCCCATACTATATACTTTACACCGGTGAATTGCCAATATCGTTGGAATGAGGAGCTGCCATTTATCACACAGAATTTCTGTTCATCTTTATTCTCTTTTGTACTTTTGTTGACTTCATTGTGACGAAACCTGTTAATTTACTCAAGCGATGAACTCTTTTTTTTTCGAACCAATTGTTTTCGCGCCTTTCTTCACTGATAGTTAACAGAACAATACTTGTTTGTGGTTGTGCTTGCTCTCATTGGCTAGTTTCGACTGAAAACAGCAATAATGATTGACAGGTACAACTTCTCGACAACACCAGAGGCCCACGTGAATTTTCAAGCTCCACCTCTCACGTTTTACTGGCGCCTCGACCTGATGAAAGGTTTGCCGAACATCGCAGCAGCCCGAACACGGCCAACGTGTGACGAAGCCAAAATGCTGTTGTAACACTTCAATTCATTCTATTTCACTCTAGTACATCCGTTTTCTGCACCCTCGTTTAGCAGTGACTTTTACCTGATTTCGGCTTCTGTACCTTGGTCGAAGCTGATGAGTTGATAATGATGATATGGCGACGTACACAGCGAAGTATAGCGAGGCAGTGTTGTGCTCGATTTGCCAGCGTTCACTTAACCTCGCTAACGCCAAAGTATTACCCTGTCTACATTATTTTTGCAATAAGTGCTTGGAGAAAAGATTAACGACAAGTGCTAATGGAGAACTGCATGTTGTTTGTCCGTCGTGTCGAAGAGATGCTAAACTTGACGAATCAGGGATTGAAGGTTTGCCATCGAGTTCGTTCATTCCGGATATATTTTCTGACGTGGTGGTATGTCGTAACACAAGCGATAGTTCATCAGTTAATTCTATTTCAAGTAGCATTTTGAATTGGATGCCTGCTGGCCCTAAATCATCGTACTCATCGTGTCCTGAATGTAATAGTTGTGACGAAGATGCCCTGGCAACTTCACTATGTCGTCAATGCAACGAATACCTATGCGATAACTGTGTCCATGCTCATCAAAGAGTACGTTTAACTAAGGAACATGCTATCATTTCTATATTTGATGAATCAATAGGGAGTTCTCTAGCTCCTTTAAATTCGACTAGTGTGGGACCCTTCTCTGGTTATTCATCATTAACAACAACGTCAACGGTTGGTTCTGGTAATGGCGGTTCAATATCATCTAACCGCCAAAGTCATTTATGTGAGAAACACGGTCGTGAATTTGCCGGCTATTGTAATACATGTTATGTTGGTATATGTCGTGATTGCTACCATCAAGGAGACCATCGTTTACATAATGTATCGTACATGCAAGGAGATGTACAGGCGCCACCAGAACCACCGCTTGTCAAATTAATTGCTGACGGTAGAGCTGAAATCAAAGCAATGGATGAAGCTGTTTTATCAATCAAGTCAATGATGAGTCAAGTTGAATCAAGTGCTCAGAATGTTATGACAGACATCAAGACTACAGTCAAAAGACATCTACTGGCGTTGGAAGAACGAGAGAGAGAATTACTACGGCGCGTTGAGAAAATATTACAAGTGAAAGCTAAAGCGTTAACCTATCAAATGGACGGCTTGAAAACAAGTACTTCAAATTTAACATCCTTGTGCGATGAATCACAAAACTCAATTGACAAAGGCTCAGAAAATGATGTAGCTGAATCGCAACATAAAATGGTGGAATTTCTGAATGAGATACGGAATCTTAGATTATCATCTTGTGAAGACGCTTCGATATTGTTTACGCCTCCTGATGTAGCATTGTATACAGCTATCGGTTCCCTTGGCATCATCAGCAGCAGTGCCTTTCCACCTCTATGTAATGCTGTCGGTGAAGGACTTCGTCGTGCTATACAACAGAAAGTGGCTGTTTTTACCGTCATGGCAAAAGACCATCAAGGTTCAAACCGATGCATTGGTGGTGATCCCGTTCAAGTAGCTATCCGTGGACCGGATGGTAAAGAGGTTGTTGGAGAGGTATATGATCGTCAAAATGGTAACTATACTGTAACTTATCGTCCTCAACTTGAAGGTACTCATGTCATTTCTGTTAAAATACGTGGTCAACATATCATGGATTCGCCTTTTGATGTTATAGTACGGCAAGGTCGGAATTACAACGGAATTGGTCAGGTATTATTTCAATTTGGTTGTGAAGGGGAAAGCGATGGCCAACTATGTCGACCATGGGGTGTGTGCACTGACCGGGACGGTAACATTATTGTAGCCGATCGTAGCAACAATCGAATTCAAATATTTGACGGTAAAGGAAATTTTGTCCACAAGTTCGGGTCTGCTGGATCCCGTAATGGTCAATTTGATCGACCAGCGGGTGTGTGTGTCGATAACCAAAATCGGATTATTGTTGCCGATAAAGACAACCACCGTTGTCAAATCTTCAAATCGGACGGGACATTCATATTGAAATTTGGTGAACGTGGTAGTAAAAATGGTCAATTTACCTATCCGTGGGATGTCTGCGCAAACAGTGAAGGAAAATTGTTAGTATCTGATACAAGAAATCATCGTGTACAATTATTTTCATCTGAAGGTGTATTTATCAATAAATACGGATTTGAAGGACCGTTGTGGAAACACTTTGATTCACCGCGTGGTGTTGCGTTCAACCACGAGGGACACATGGTGGTAACAGATTTTAACAATCACCGACTACTTGTCATTCACCAAGATTTTCAAACTGCACGTTTTCTAGGAACAGAAGGTAGTAACAATGGACAATTCATGAGGCCACAAGGTATTGCTATAGATCAAGAAGGGAACATAATCGTGGCTGATTCACGTAATCATCGCGTACAGATATTTCAACCTAACGGACAGTTTTTGTGTAAATTTGGCAGTTACGGTGGTGGGCCGGGTTTACTCGACCGGCCATCTGGCATTTGCGTGACTCCGGATGGTATTATTTTAGTTGTCGATTTTGGTAACAATCGAATCCAAGGATTTTGATTGTTAACGTGTCAAATGTTTCCACAGGTGAGTTAACACCCTTTACAAACACATTTGAAATGCCCTCCTGTGGAATGTTTCCTTTCTATTAATTTTATTGTTCCTCTTTCTCAGTTCTATAGTTATTGTGTGTTAATTACAAAGCATTTGAATGTCCTATCGCTGGTGTACTCTCTCTTGGATTTATCGATTTCCTATGCAACGCTGAAATGGATTTCGTGACTACAACGTTTGACCGTCTTCACCTTTTGACATTTGATTCAAGCTGTGCTGTCAATCATGGTTAACGTGATCTCTGAAATGGTGTCACTATTGGTAACATTGAAAACCACGCGCTCGGCTTCGAGCTCAAACGTCACGGTTCATTGAAGAATATTTGTATACGCAACTCGTAAGTTCAAATTCTTTGATTAATTATTGTAACTCGGCAATAATACCTTCATTCACAAACGTACAAAGTTTACACACTTGACCATCGATCAAGCGGACGCTTAAGAAGTGATCCGTATTAGAAAACCAATGGATTTGAACACTCATTCCTTTAGTTATTAATAATAGTATATTTTATATTCCGTTTATGTTGTTGTTGTGGACGCTTTAGGTTCCTTATAGAGAAGGGGAACTAAATTATGATTAATCAAGATACTTTATTAAGTTTTAGTTACTTTTTGTTATCACTTATGTTGTCATTCCGAGAAATGACATAAAATTTGTCTGATACAGACACAGTTTTTAAAAATAGATTTCCACGTTAAAGATTATTGTTTATCTTCAATTGAATTTGAAGCTAACTCATTTTTTTTTGTATCAACGCTATTTGTTGATGATAAGATCTCTGGAAATTGAAAATCGATTATAAAGTTACCGTTTAGCATTTGAGAAATTGCATATCACCATTTATTCTTAATCAAATTACAAGATTGTATTATTTCACATCCAAAAATACATCAAATTATTTGTAGTTTAGATAATGAAAACGTAACTTATAAATTCGTTAATTTATCATACACGCACACGCTGTCTACGACTATTTTCTCACAATTATAAATTGTTCACTTGAACTCTATGCATCACAAATTCTACAACCACTATTTCTGTAAATAAATACATGGATATTTTTTTAAAACTAATTCATAAATACAAGAAAATGGTTTGCGATTCAAAATCCATACCTTCAAGTTGTTTACACATTCTCGTACTCACTTTTCATCCATATCTCGTATTTAGCGTGTTTGAAAGATTTGCGTGCCATGTATCAAATCAGAAACACGTTGTTTACGTGCAACATCGACAAACCGATATATATGTATAGAAATTAAATATCATATCGTTGTATAAAAATATTCTCAGAATTTATTTTCAAAAAAAAACACGTGGTTAGATATTTTTAAAATTATCACAAAAATATATTGTTTGTATTTATATAAATCACTGTTATATACATATTGATAAATAATATACATTCGATATATACACCTCGTTCAAATCTTATTTTCTATCCACAATTATATATATTTTGGCGCAAAAAAATCATTTCTTTGTACAACTAACCATAAAAATCTAGATTTTTTTTTAATTTAAAAAAATAGGATCGTATATTCGAGTATTAATTGCAATAGTTGTGAATTCGAATTGAAACATTTTGTCTATATATATATATATACACATTAACTAACTGTAACAAAAACGTCTTTCGTTATATTTGTATGTGATAGTAAGAAATAATTCTATTTTTGTCTAACATAGATGTTATATTTGTCAAGAAAAGTTAGATTTATACAAAAGCCCTTGGATGGGTAAATTGTGAATGTAAACATTAATTCGTTTTATTCTGTCTACAAATAATCATTTGATGAAAATAAATTACCCATATACTTAGATTTATGTACGCTGTTACCTAGTTACCACGTGTTGTGGATATTACATAAAAATGTTTAGTTGTTTGATTCAGTTGCTGTTTTGAAAACATGTGTGATCTCCAGGGCTGGTTCTACAATTTTGTGCTGTAAGAATCCTTCCTATATCCACGCCACTTTCTCACGCTGAAGTCTCATCTTTTATTTAACTACCCGTTTGAATTGTGAAAGGTACTACTGTGAAACCTGTGTATAAAGGTCACCCAAAAACACCAGCCACCTATCTATAAGGATCGGTTTCATCTAATACACAAGTAGAGATTTCTGTACCTGCGTTTAAAGGTCACCTCTCTTAGTTGGCCAACATCAAATCTCGTAACTGGCCGCTATTCTCAGGTTACACTTTCGTTACTTTGAGAC
>JANVCG010029384.1:0-10748 GCA_025505365.1 Haliclystus inabai | reverse complement strand
TGACTGACTGACTGACTGACTGACTGACTGACTGACTGACTGACTGACTGACTGACTGACTGACTGACTGACTGACAAATTACTGATGAAGTTGACCTGTCACTTACTCGTAGGTTGTTACCCTTGTCTTGGATCGTCAGCAGCATGTTCTGCCTGGCTATTTCATTGCAAATGAGGTATGATGATAAGATGTAAATATGCATGCATCATGTAATTGATTGACTTATTTGATAGTGTGAAGTGTAGAACTTGTCTCAAATGACCAAGTGCCTTAATGTGAAACTGAATCTGAATGATTGAAATCATAAGAAGCTTAATTCAGCTTTGATTTGATTCAAACGTGAATGAATAACATCATTGAATGACTGAGGGAATGAGTTAGAATAAAGCTTTATCTAGAAATTTATCTAGTTACGACTACACTTTTCAATAGCGTTTGCCGTCAAACTCAATCAATGTTATATTACAATTCCTCGAATCATAATGTGGCAGAAACTATTCATAAACCCACTGTGTAATTATAGCTATTTAATGTTTTACTATCTTTTTGATTGTGTTGCAGAACTTAATGTTCACATTTTTTTCATGCAGCAGAGCACATTGCCTATAACAAGCTCACTGACAACTTCCGATGGCATTGACCAGATTATACTGTACACTTTTCCATAATAATCTATGTTTGCAATGGAAGGCGACCATATCTCTTCTAATTTGCTTTATTTGTGGCTCTCCTATAGATCTGCAAGATGTATCCAGTTGAGAATTTCAAACCCCATTGGGTGAGTTTACTTATTCATATTGGGAATAACACTCTCTTCGACCATAGACAATAGTCAATTTCATTTTATTCTTGTTCTAGTGTCATTTCAATTGCTTTTCCATTACCATATAAACTGATGTTTTTATAGGTACTATTTTTCTTAATATAAACTTATTGATTGAATACCTAGGAAGATATTTTTTTGATATCAGGCTAAATATTTTACTTCCCATTGTTGCTGAAAATGAGATTAATTCATTATATTTTGTAAAATATCTCTGAATGAGTGCAAAATTTCAAGGCCCGGAAATGTGTTTTGAGTGGCACCCAGTGCTTGCAGACATTGCAGAGGCTGGAGGGTTATTCAGGGAACATACGTTTGAAGAAACTTATGGTTCTTGCGCTTGATTGTCTAATATTGTTTTCAGGCATTTGGCAAAGAATTCTGTAAATTTGTGGATAGCTTCAAACCATTAGCTGGCATGGTGACTATTTCTGGTTAGAAAATGTTTCCTCATTCAACTTAACTAATAATTGCCATGTTATAATTATTGAGATGTAAACTGTAAATTTCCATAGCGCATTGTAGTTTTTTCCAAACTTGTTTTTCTCAAAATGGTTAGATTAAATGAGAAAATTTTTATTCGACCTAGAAGTTCAAGAGTAAATAACTTTAGATAACCATTATTTTTTGTATTTTAATAATCAAAACATTGTTCTTTCCTATTCTCAACTGACGCGAGGAGTACATGTATAGTCTGTTTTCAAGTCCAACCCCAGTGAAGGAACTATAAGACAGTAGGCTAATTAGCTTAAGTAACATTTCGTATCATACCGGTTTCCTGCTACAATCTTTCATAATTTTGATCAATATCATTTTCATTTCTATTAGATCATCTTGTTTTAATTGCTCATTTCATTCAACTTGTTTGCATTTTCGCCTAGAAATTAATGTTGTAACCATCAACTGTTTATTTATGTCTCAATCCATAGGACGTTCTCATCTATTGCCTGTAATTGGTCATTCTGTAACGACTGCTCAAGCTTGGAAATTGGATCCATCCACACTTCGTTTCCCCCTCAAAGGCTTGTTACCTTACAATAAAGTAAGGCTCAGATTTTTAGTAGTCATTACAGAATATAATAGTGATATTAAATGTTTATTCAAACTGTTCTTGTTTTACATCATCACTATAGTCTTTGGACACCGTCAGCCTTTGATTTTGCTAGTTACTTGATTGAGCATATAACTTCTTCATATTCACAATGTTACACATCATATTGTTTTACGTTGTATTTTCTCTAACTATTCAGGATGTCATGGAGCCTCAGAAAGAACTGTTGTTATACATTATTGCCCAGCCATACTCAAGAGATATGGCTTGTAGTATGTTAGGTCTCAATAAACAGGTATGACTATACACAGATCATTCAATGGGAATGTTGACCACTATATAGAAGCGACCATTATTCACAAGCTAATTTTATCAAACATTGAAATTTGCAGCTACTCAAATTGACCATTAAATTGACAGGTGTCTGCTCTATAGAGTTGCCTTTTTCTTAGGCTTCTGTGTGTAGTATGTTTTTCTTCACCTGAATCTTACCAAGATATTATGATTAGAACCAAGATAGTCTAACTAAACCTTGATTTTATAGATTTTAAAGAGGTTAATGCTTTATCTTACCTTGATAAAATTGGAACAAATAAACCAACTTTGACATCCTCAAGTCGCGTAAAACGATATTGTATAATTGTTTCATAAAGCCAGTATGAAGTTGTTAAAATGTATACCTTTAACAAAGCATTTACTGTAAAATCATCAATTTTGCTCTGGGTTGGGGCTCAAGAAGTTGTGAAGTGAGCATTTACTTACCTGTCAAGTCTTTTCTAGTGTAGATTATTTGTTTATTTGGTCGCTGTTTTAGCAAAAAGAACGATGCCCAGCTTTGGAAGAACTTCTTGTTGATTTGATTGTCATAGCAATGGAGAAGACAGAATCATCAGAGGATGGAAGTGATGCCAGTCATATTCTATGGCAACACCTGTCAAGTCAATTGATCTTCTTTGTGTTGTTTCAATTTGCAAGTTTTCCACACATGGTTTTAGCTCTTCACAAGCGGGTATGCTTATGAATTCATATAGATGATATTGCCTTGCCAAATGCACCACTTGAGTGCCACTTATCTACTTCTAGCGAAAGATCTATTTTACCAAGATTGATTGTAGCTCTGTAGATGCTCTTCATATATTCAGAATTTGGCTCTAATTACCAAGCGTAAAGATGTAGTGACAGTCTTTCTAATGTAACTTCCTTGAAGGTGTTCCATTTCTTGTCCCAAAAATTATATTTTTATCTACAAATAAAATATGTTTGAACAGAATGTTGTGTGATTTTGTTTCAACTGACCCAGCTTGTTTATTAGCAATGTTTTTTGACCGCAGAAATAAAAAGAATGTTGTCAATGTCAATCTACTTTGCTGTAAGAACATTATGTTTTCAAAAGCAGATCTAAAGTCACGTCATTATTCAACTATTTGACTGTGTCAGTCAGTGTATTATATTTCATTTTAAATTGAACGAAATTAATGTTTTTATTAACTTTTTTTCCAGTTGAAAGAACGCAAATTACAAAAAGGAAGAGATCAATTAATGTGGGTGTTACTTCAATTCATTTCTGGTAGCATTCAAAAGTCACCGGTATGTCATAACTCCTGCCTGCTATATCCTTTTTATTGGTACATTTAATAATGCAATTTCTCGTTTTATCTTGATAAATTTGCACGAATAAATTCCTTAAGAAGATTAATCCACAAGGGCCCTGTGGAAGAATGTAATTTTCTTTCAAAAATATACGCAAGTGCAAATTATTTCACAAGAGAATCAGAGGTCAAGTTTTTTTTTCTCAACGATCAATATGGAAAGTCAATAGCAGAAAAATATTTGTAAATTCCTCAAGCATTCTGTCTAGTTCTAGAAATTTACTTGCAATCGTGTATAATTTTGATGCTCAATTTTCTATCTAGTATTTGATTTGTGAGAGAATCAAACCAACAGTCAAACTTCAATTTTTTCCACTAATTTCCATTATGTTTGATTCGCTTTCCCAGCCAATCACACTCACGGTGCACTCAATCAACACTTCTTCCATCCCTTTGGTTGATCACTGCACTTCTCATAGGCAATCAGAATCAAATAATTTTTCAATAATGCTATTAAAGTTATATTATTCAACACTGAATGTCATATTTGCTTATTTTTCAGCTAAGTGATTTTCTTCCAGTCATGAAGTTGTTTGATGCTCTTTATCCAGAAAAACAGGTAAAACAGATTCTAAAATGACGTAGTAGTTCCTTGCAATTTGATTGGTCGTTGACCGTGCAGGAAAACTGAAGGAAGGCACGCCGCCTCTTCAGATGTCAAGTAATCGAACGATTCCTAGCAATTTCATTGGTCGAAAATTTGATGAAGTGCACGCGAGAAGATTGAGCCATTGTTTGTTTCTCACTGCACCCCCCCCCCCCACAAAAAATCAAAACAATAAATTATGAATTATTATTATGAATTACGTATTTCAAAAACAAACCCAGTCGATGGAATTTATGTTCTCCATTTTAGAAAAGTGTTCATGCACGGTTTGACGTGCTACATCGCGATTTCCCTTCACTCATGCTTTTGGAAGACACTCAGAAAGCTAGAATAAACTTGCCTGTGACTCGTTTATTCATTTCGCTTCACTCGTGCCTTCCAACAGCACTCGAGCAGGGAAATCGCGAGGAAGCACGTCAGACCGTGCATGAACCCTTAAGTGAAATCATGTAGGCTATATATGCTTCAGTTGTTCACAGTACATGTCATTATGATTTATATTCATCAAACTACAAATGGTCCTTATTATGGGTTAAGCTTTGACTTTTCACTTAACTTAACTGTTAGATTGAATGATGGATTATTATTTATTCTATAAAATCATGATCACAATCAAAAGGCCAATTTTCAACTATTTTGGAAGTCAATTTTTGCTTGCATGCATTGGAATAAACAGGGTTGCACCAGAGACAAACAGATTATGTTTAAGCAGTACTGAGGATAACTTGATTCGTGTTCATTCGGAAAGTCAACTTTTTCAATGTTCTACCGAACAACTATCAAACAAAGAATTTTTAGCTTTTTACAATTATGGTAATATCATTGTATGATCAGTAAGTCAGACGCTTTGCAGATGATGATTAAAAATGCTACCCTATGCTCCACTTGAATTTAAAAAATGTTATTTGCAAAATATTTCTCACTGCCTTTGGTCATTCAAGAGCTGTGTGGAGTTATAAAGGTTTTGGGTTTCACGAATTTATGGAATAATGTATGTTCGATGATTGATCAATGATCAGTTTGGCAAACCTCAGATCGTCTGACCATGATTGGGTCGGTCAGAAAATTGCTGTTTGGTGCAACCCTTAAATAAACATGTGAAATATCACGGATTAATTCCTGTTACCGTAACGAAGGTGTCAAAAAGACCTGCAAAATAAAAGACCCTTAGTAAGCTGGAACTTTTTTAGCCTATGCGTTAATCTAGCTGCAAAACTAGGCAAAATCAAAGAGCAGGGAAAAGAATTATTTTATTTAGCGCTAAAATATGTTAAAGTTAGCAATTTGCTTTTTCTTATATTTTGAAGTTTACTTCAAGTTGTTATTTATGATAACTTATGCTAATTTATGATAACTTTATGTAATTTATGCTAACTAATGTGCTCAGTTTTGAATACAAGAATGCTACAAATCAAAAATAAATTGCAGAACCCCCTATAAACTGAATATTTTGATAAAGCATGTGTATTGCCTTTTTAATAGCGGAATTAATATAGCTACAATAACCTTTTCATCTACTTTCAGATGCTTGAGGTTCCTGATATCTCTAAACCAGAATGCCGCAATACATTTGCTATGGCATGTATATGGATTCACCTTCTGAAAAAGGTTTGAATTTTGCATTGGAACAGAATTGAATTTCCTATTTCCTGTTGTGTGTTTCTTTAATATTCCCCAAAGGACCATCAAATAATGATACTATGATAAACAGGGAGTATTAGAAATGCAGCATTGACATGTGTGCTTGCATTTAAGATCAGCCAACAGCTGCTTGAAATCGAAAAGCATTGTCAAGATCCATGTGGAATGAAATTGTTCAAGCATTTGACCTTTCTATTTGTTTCGATTTGTTTTTCATTTGAAGGCTCAAAATGAATTTGTTGAAATGAAAAGACCTGCGCCAACAACACTCCAAAGGCAACTCAGGTGATTATTTGCTTGATAATAGAAGTGGAAAATGTATTATTAAGAAGTTACTATTCTTTTTATATTGTCACTGATCAGCACAAGTGGATTCAGTCCGTTATTGCAATGCCATATTTCAAATTAAACTTTCCAAGGTCTTTTTTATCAAAAGACGTGATGTTTTGATATTCAAATTTTGAAAGACAATTCATCAATTAATTGACCAATGAATTAAATTATGGTTGTTTGTTAAATAATATGACATTTCATCAACATTTCTCATTTTAGCTGCTTACAAGAATGGCTATCTGTTAACTCATTTACAATGGATAACTATAAAATAGCTGTTTTATGCAATGCATGTAAGTCACTGGAGTGTCCACTTATAGTCTATTAATTATACAAATTCGCTATGGCTATAATAAGTTTGTTGGCTATTCCACCGAAAAATCTACCTGCCCCGAATAAAAGAACTTTCTATGAAACATTCACCTTCTTTAGCAGAATATTTCTCAATTATTGATGCCACTCAATCTATGCAATGTATTTGATCAGTCTTAGGTAGACTCAGACAATAACTGTTTGTCGTTATTAAATATATTTGAAATATTTTGAAATAATAACTGCAAGCTGATTCAATGATACCAATTACCAATGTATATGGAGGCGTGAGGTAGAAAACTGAATGTAGAATTTCTGCCTCAAAATGCAAACTTTTATATGTATGTATGCATGTAGTAAGAAAAGATATTTAAGTATACAGCTTTTGTCTCTATGATTTACTTTGATTTACTCAAGTAAATCCGTTACAGCACAGCTACTTTGTTTTAAACCATATTTATCACGCTTTGAAAGGTTGGAAAACAGAATGGAAGCATTAAGCACACTTACCTCTGCACTATTGCATATAATCATTAATCAAAACTTCACTTTAATCAACTTATTATCAATTTGTCATTACTTCTTATCTTTATACTTGAAACATTACGCAATTTAGATAAAGTTGATTTTGTTAATCTGATAATTATTGTAACACACCAAAGTTATAAAAATCTTGATTAATTTCTTTCTCATCAGATAGCACCAATCCTGAGTTCTTCTCTCATCCAATGACAGAATTAGTTGACACGTTCTACGGGCGTGGTGATCATCACACCAATTTACCTGGCCCCACTAACGTAGTAGCATTTGGACCTACTATCCCATGTTCAATGGAAATGCTAGACTCTCTCACTGTTCATGCCAAAATGAGGTGAGAACTAAGTACATTATACAGTGAAAACTATGTATGAAAGCAGCCAGCTATGAAATAAATGAATGTTGACCACGATGGAGAGGTGGCTTTTATACACAAGTTGAATAGAATAGAAATTAACATTTTTAGCAACTTTAAGCTACTATTATAGACAGGTAGCTGCTCTATAGCTTTATATACAGGTTTCACTGTACTTAATGTAAACTGGCAGTGATATTTTTTCAAGGATTTCAAATGTGCTGTGTGTCAAATTATTCTGTGCTACATCTTTGACAATAGCATCATAATCTTACAAGGTGTTCAGTAATTGATGGCAGACAAAGAATAAGAAAAACATTTTTATTCACAATGGAGTGTATTGACATGACCATACTGTAACCAGTGAGTTTGTAATCCTTTATTCTCTGTTTCATTTCAGTTTGACTCACAGCATTGTTCAACGAGTAAGCAAGCATGCCACTTCACAATCAACCGTTGCATTGGCACCAGCTCTCTTGGAGACGTATGGAAGATTACTAGTTTACATGGAAATTGAATTACTATGTATCAAAAGTTTCATTAGTGAGTGCCTAATCAACTGTGTTTTTCTAAACCAACCAACAAACCAGACAAATGCCAAAACAGGATTGTCCATTTATGACTTGGTATTTAGTACTACTGTATTAATTGGAAGTTTTATTCAAACTACATAACATTTGCTGCAGTTTAGTGTAGCTGCTTTTCTTCTCAATTCTGGAATGGGACATTCACTGGAAAAATGTTTGTATACAGTTGAAGTTATTTTCCATCTAATACTGTCGCTATGACCTTCAGAGTGCTATGACACAAATTGCCTTCACCCAGAATGTGTAGCTGGATTATCATAATATCCAATTCGATTTTTGTTCCTAGGCCAACTGCTTCCAATTGTTTTCAAAAGTCAAGCATGGGGGATGCTGCATACTCTTTTGGAAATGTTCAGTCATCGCCTGCCTCATATTCAACCCAATTACAGATTTATGCTGTTGTCTCATTTACATTCACTGGCAGCTGTTTCTATGACAACTGATAAACATCAGTTGCATTCTTGGTGAGAAAGACTTGAATCAGTTATTAAACTAATCATTTTTGAAGTAGAATAATGTTAGCCACAATAAAACACTTTGATTTTCATTGAAGTACAACTATATTTTTTTGTCCGCATGTTGTTCTTAGGTAAATGCTTTCAAGTAATAGTCAGTGTTGTGTGTTTGCTTAGATACTTAACTACAGTTCACTTCTATTGCTTTGCTATTCAACTGTCCTGAGTATAAATGCTAATCAAATGATAAATGTAGCATTCATAACAATCTAACAGATGACAATTTTTAACTATGTATGTCCTTATCAATAATGTTATGAATAGAACCGCATTAGGTATAGCTTAACCTCACTAAACACCATTGTGGTAACTCACCACCATACAAGTACGGGTTTCTTTCTGGCAGTTATCATTCATACTGTAAACTAGGAACAACCCTCCCTATTGAAAGCTACCTTAAGATGAGTTAGACCAGTGTTGAAAATATTCACCAAATGAGACTAGCATCTCTACCTTGACAGAATGTTACCAAAGCAATGTAATACAAAAATGCCAAGTACTTTAATAATTGTTCATCCCTCGTATATTGTGCTCAACTTTCCACAAACATAACTAAGCATACATAACAACAGACAAATGCTTGTTAGAATAAAATATCTATGGAATTTATGATAGTTGTTTTTCAATCTGCTCACAGTGTTCAACACACAGTCCTACGTCTTATTTCTGGTTTTGGAAGTGCTGAAGTACAACCGCAGCTAGCAAGTGCACGTCTGATTCAAGACCCAAAACAAGTAAGACTGTCTCGTGTGTGTTATCGGATTAAACTGGGGTCGTTTGTTCAATGCATTCTTATTCTTATCCTTTTTTGTTATTTATATTTTTGGCTTATTATTAGTATTAAAAATTAATTATAATTATGTTTGGTAATGGATTTGGGCACATATATTGGAAATCTTAGATACTGAAAACAAGTAGGCTCTCTTGTTGCTCAGACCTTCAAACTGTCCAGTTATTGCTTTTAATTTGAAAATTGTCTGATGTTGTTTCGATTCACAGGTTCTATCTAAGGATTCTGAAGAGTTGAATCGAGTTCTTGTTTTGACAATAGCAAGGTCAATGCATGTGACAGGTCAGTATGTAAAAGATTGTCCAGTATGTCAGTTAAAACTATTTGTACCTTGTTAATAAATGAAAAACTATTAATCATACATATCAGTTATTGTGCAGAGAAATCGTAAATTTGTATTTCATTTCTCCACTGAGGATGTTAGGAAAAGTATTCTATTTACTATATTTCTTAACAGCTAAAAACTATTTCATTTGAACGTATAGGTGCAGAGACCCTACCTTGGAATTGGTGTGAAGGTGTTCTGCAAGAGGCAATCGCATTAACACCTCACAGGTAGGTCATGATTCATTTTTTTATTGTTCTTGATTAATTGCATTACATTTTTGTTGCCAAAATATTCTAAAATGCTTGACATTTGAGTATTATTTGGAGGTCTCGGTAGTTTGAAAATACCTAACAAACTCGATGGTTTGCTTTTGGAATTTATACTAGTTTCATACTAGATTAAAATTTCTAGTTCAGAAGAAAGGAATATCCCTCTTTTCTACTCGCTTTACCGTTCTATTTTCTTTTATTGACCACCAGTTGGCCACCACATACACTTGAGTGCTTTCCAAAAGTTTTGCAGCAGTTCTATGAGCAAAACAACTGCGCCCCTGAGGTAAAACAAACACTGTTAAAGAGAGTAGAAGAAGCAATCATCAAATTCAAAAGTAAGTTACACAATCTTTTTAAAAAATGTCATATCACCACTGCTAGGTAATCATTCAGTTTATCCTGTTGATGTATTTTTGACTTGATACGCTTTTTGACTTTACCATTAGTGTCGTTAGTGATCCATCATGACCTTTTGCCCCAGAGACCTTGCATCTAGACAAGTATTTAACATGTTTATAATGATCTCTCTATAAAGCACTACCTTTATATAAAGGACACCACTCTAGGGTCAACATTCCCTAATCGCAAAGTTGGCAGTTACGTAGAGTTTTCTTCACTGTAGTGCTGTTTTTGATTGTATCTCAAATTTCCAGCACCTTGGACTTTAAACCAGGAGCACTTTAAATATACATGATCCACATTTGTAATGTTAGATAGGTGTTTCATCCTAAATGTCACTTTGTTTCCAATTCATGTTAGACAATAAAACGTACTTGCATTGTATTAATGTCATTCTTTGTATCAGGTACAACAGATCCCAATGAAATTGTCAATCATTTCACTGGTCCGCAAGCACCTAATATTTTCTTATGGTTAGTATCTTGTCTAATTCATACATACTATGAAATTAATAAAGTTCTTTACTTGTTGGTTCAATCAATCATTGA
>JANVCG010029351.1:0-10752 GCA_025505365.1 Haliclystus inabai | reverse complement strand
AATGAACTTGAATCTAGCCTTATTGGGTTTTTCGCTAGATTAGTCAGTGCACACGAACGAGGTTCAGCACACTTCCAGCCTAGAGCGTTGATATGCTAAATTCAATTTGATACCACTAATAAGTACGACATTAGACGTTTCAATCAGCGACTTTTCAATTACAGAGCCAAGTTTATGGATGCAATGTGTGAGATAGTTAATGTGATGGCCTGCATGCTAGTATTATCAAGTAATTGATATTTTGATTCGTGCGGATTGCCATTACCCCTATAAGAGCTACTTTCCACTGAAGGTAGTAATATACTCTGTTAAAGAAAGAACTAAGTAACAAGAATGACACAATGTTTGCCCCGATGTTATACCCGGAAAATTTTCCCAACGAAACGAGAAAATCTAAAAATAGCAAAAACCATGATTTGGAAGTAATTTTGCTCGACGAAAACCCATCATTCTAATGGTATCTCGAAACACAGACTTATGAGGATGTTATTGATGTCGGCCAGAAATTTTGTTTTTAGATTTGAATTATTCAATAGTTGATGGTGTTAAAGATGTATATTTGTTTGGTTTTTGAAGAGGTAATATAATATTTTTAGCTTTTTGAAACAGTTAAAAATGCAAAATTTAGTGTCTCTATCTTGTTATAGGTATTATCAGGTTAAAAGTATAATAGGTTCAATGGTCAAAGGTCGGCTGTAAAGAGCAGAAAGACATATCGTCACGTCAGACAGTCGTTAAAGCGTTCTATTTATATTTGAAATCCAGCTGGCGTCCACCATGAAAGGAGGTTTCCGCTTTTTGGAAAATATTTGTCAAACTTTCAATAGCAATCATCTTTGTGAAGCTTGCACACCTCTTCAATTCTATTGAGCTTTATCTCTTTTTGACTTTTGAATAGTCACTTGCGATGTGTGGGGTTGTGACTTGGGTGGTTACCATGAAAGAATATTAATCATGGCTAGCTATTTTAATCAAGCTAGAACATATAAAGTCGAATACATTGCCTCGCTCTCTGACAGCTATGCCAATTTTAAACTCTTTTCATTTCGTGAATGTGCGAGAATTGAGCTGTGGAAAATTACGCTTGATGAGTCAGATTATCTATACTCCTTTGGCTGAAGATTGTGAATCACTTCAAACAGTTTTCAATGTGAATAAGTAATGTCTAATGAACAAATCGTCTGCACCTATCTGCTTTAAGATACACAAGTAAACCTCAAGTGACTTCAAAATTTCTATGTCGACTATAGGGACAACTAGATCGGCATAATTTCTAGGTTTTATCCTTTTTAGACCAATTTCTACAGTTTTTGTTCTTCCGAAGTTTTGCTTTAAGTGCTTGAAAGAAATTATCACCGATGGGGGGTCAATTGAATACCTCAATAGGTCCTGGTCTAATTCTTTATAGAATTGTGTCTGACAAGTGAAATTTAATCATTACTCTATACAGAATACCTATAGTCGACAATGTTGCTAATCAGTATATAGCCAGAAAGAAAGAACTCTATCTCAATTATAAAAGATAATATCAAGTCAAAAATCTGAAATAAAAACCACTGAAACAGCATAAATACCAAACATCGCTCGAGTCGAAGATCTCATCTAATCACACAGACCTTCTACTGGGTTTCAATTCCGAGCTAACACACCCTTGAGATGTCAGGCACCCCAAATGAAATTTCCTTCAAACGTTTAACAATACATTTACTTACGTTTTAAACGAAATCCTAAGGATCCGATATACAAGCTATAGGGAATGTGGCAATTTGCTATATCTTAAACAGCTTTTGATTTATTTAATTGGGATTGTACCTCAAAGAATGTCGAGGTGTAGATATAAGCCAATGTAATTGAATAAAATCAAATGATTTCACTCGCATTTCAAACAATTGCTCATTATTTGTTTTTCTTACATATATTGGAAAAGGGCAGTACTTTCAATTTCATTATGTGATTGTACAATAAACCACTCATTTCATTAGAATAAAATCTCTTTTCCCAATCGCTTAAGGAAAATCTTTTTATAAAGGAGCTTACACTGAATATTGATCAGTCTGAATATGTATACATGTTCAACAGATGGTAGCTGCATGTTTCACTGATTTTAAGCGTCATTTAGTTATTTTACAAGTGAGACTGAAGGACATTCATTATTTATCAATTCATTCCCCAGATGCGAAATTGAACACAGAGTGATTACGTGAGTTTATGTTCAATTTTTATTTAAATACAAAATTTTAATTAAAAAAAAACACTAGCTCTTATTTGAAACTCAAAGTTGGATGTAATAATTTGCTGTCTAAACTTTGAGTTGCAATTAAGAGTAATTACATATTTTCAGCTTTCCATATTCTATCAATATATTCACTCTCTGATATTTGCTACCATGGAGAGATTATTTATTACCAACACTATTTTTACGCATCTGCCGTTGAATTGGGACAGACAGAGCTATATCGTTAGCTACCAATTCACGTCAGGTTGACAAAACGAAGATGAGGTATTTACTAATTAAGCAAACTATCCTATTACAATAAAATCGGCTATAGCGTTATGCTTCGGACCAATGAACAATTAACGTACCAAGTGATTGGAAAACAATAGAGCAATAGAAAATTACATAATTTAGCATGAATTATAATCTTTCAAAATGGCCCACAAAACAAGCGTAGCCTAGATACCAGGCCTTTAGTCCGCTACGCCCACTTCGCTACATATAGGGCCTATAAAAATTTGTTGTTAAAAACTGATGCGACATTTCAGAAAATCGAAATGACCAATCACAGCCAAGCAGTAATGATGTTGCCATTAGGTAGGGTGGCATTCTTTCTCATGGTTGGACAATACACTACAACGCTCACAAAAGCCTAGCAAATAAGATGTTGTTGTGTTTTTGCGATCGCTGTAATCCGTGTCAACTAAGTAAAAAGAAACTCAATATAATGCTACGGAGACGAAGGGAACAAAGCGTTATGAAGCGTATCGTGGTTTTTCTTTTCTGTTACAATGGGATTTAGAAAAGGATGTTGCCTGCTATTTTTACCAAAAGTATCAAACTGCTCACAAAAGTTTGTCGCTATTATGTATTTCATAGGACTTTGAAAAGAAAATAACGCTTTGTGCGATAATGTTGTCCTTCGGGACGTACAATCTTCAATGTTACGGGCGATAAAACGTAATAAACGATAACATTATAAACGATAATGTTTAGTTGGAGATGACCGTAATTTTGCCCAAACTTTGAAATATTAACGTTATGTGCGAGATAACGTACAATCCGATAACATTATAACCGATATTTACTGCACGTCCTTACAAAGTAGCCCAACATCTGCTAAAATTGTATTCGGGTACGCTCCGTCAATCTGCCCCCACCTTAATGATGCTCAAAGACCTATTTAAGCAAAGTCAATCACCCTCATTGCCAAACTGCTAAGTAGGACATATTGATTTATTGTTCCCGTGTGTCAAAAAGAGTGGCAATTTCAATCATTGCATCATTGCTCTTGATCGTAAATGTCGCTCATTATTTATAAAATGATTATTTTACAACATATGATTGTCAACATACCTTTGTCAGATTTGTGCTCCATTGCTGGCTTGAAAGGAATTCTCGATGATGAAGATGAAATCTCGTACTTTCCAATCGTGTTAAAAGACCACGAAGTTGAATTAAAGTAAATATGAGCTAATAAGATGTAAAACAACAGACTGAGTATAGCAGCCACACAAAACCATTTCAAGGAGAGTGGTTTGAACAGAGAAGCCTTCTCTCTGTCTTTATCTTTTTGGGATGCTGCCATTTACTTCATAAAAATTTGACTACTAGTGGTTCTTTTACAATATTTTGTTCTTATTGCTTCGAATTTGAAAGTCTATTCATACTTTGATCTACAAGACGTACTATAACATTTAAATGGCAGCTGTAAACTATTTATAGGCTTTAGTTTCAAACTTGTGAAAACAAATATTTTCACTGGATTTGGTAGCTTGCCTGGTTCGACCGCTAAAAAGTACAACCGACTTGGCTTTTCAATTCAATTCATAAAAAAGGGGAAATGTTACTATTTGATAGCTTGGACGAAGTTCTTTACAAATACGAGTGAAAAAAGCTTATTTTTGATTTTATATTTTGATTGTAGTGCAATACACTTCAAGTGTACGTTTGGTGAGTATAACCATATGTGAAAATCCAAAATTATTTTACTTCAAATATACTTTATTTTGTTTTGATTCTTATCCACAGATTCAATCAACTATAGGTAATTGTAATGTATACTAGAGAGAGTTGAAAATAATTTAAATCGCAATATGGCACGACGAAACTGTAATTAAATTATTTAGGAATAAACAAGTATTGAAGTTCTCCGTCTCCTTAAAAGCTATATCTAGCATTTAATGAAAATTTCGATGGCATTATTGACAGCCGTAAAGTTGCAAAAATTGGAAACTTACTCATTCAAATACTGGTGGGAAAAAAATGTAGGCATTGAATTCATTAACGATGAAGATGGAGAGCTGGAAATTGGTAGAACAGGGAATGAACTAACTATTGCCATAATACGGAAAATACAGCACATGCAGCTATACATAATAATTTTCGTTGGGCAAACTTGACGTGTTATGAGTAAGAAACTAGCGAACATTGAGTAGTCAAATTTGGTTAAATTAGAAAAATAAAGTGATATCAGATGCATTCATGAATTATTCCGTTTAATGATTAGTGATTAGTACCGCTCATGCTAAACAACTTTACTCATATATATATAAACAGAATTAAAAGAAAGCACTGCACAGTGTATTGAACTAAACAGATGTCTTTCTTCAAACCATTTTTGAAATAATCTCTTGATGCTTGTCTTTATGGATTAAGACATTCGCATCTAGCGTCACTTTACGATAAAATCTTATTAGCTATTGTAATAATTTGACAATTTTAAAAATGATTTTAAATGAAATAAATCAGTTTTTGAAAGTTCGGAAGCGTCAGGTCGTATGCTCCCATGATCGTAATGAAGAATCAAGTTGCCTTGGTACCGGGCCTAGGTAATAACACAAGCAAGTAAGCCAATTATTGATTGTTTCAACTTTGTATTTCCAAATGATATTAGCAGAAATGAAAAACATCTTTTGTTGGTTATAATTTTTCTCTCGGGCAGAAAATCTTCTGAATAGCATGGAAAATGCACGCTATTATTGTACAATTACCATTACCTTTTAAATGAAGAAAGATTTCAGCTGAAAGAGGCCGCCATTTCGAATGAATGATTTTCTATAAGTGAAACACTAGATGCCGATTTTATCACACCCGAAGTATATATGACGTCCAGCTACATCAAGTTGGACATATGTTCCTAGAGTGGTGATACTCACAAACATTGAAACAAGCTCTGGAACAATGTTGAATATGAACAGTAACTGGGCCTTTATGAGTTCCTATTAAGTTGTTTTTGTTCCCGAACACATGTGTTATGAATCGATTTGCGTTATTAATAAGCAAACTGAACAGCTGTCTTTTGCCTAATCATTTACGTTGTTGTTCAAGCTCAGTTTGAAATTTGATCACAGATTGAAAAGCATGAGACCGTGAAACGTTTTACTCAGGGTTCATTCATTCTCTTTATTCAATTTTCTGAAAATACATTCATTGTGGCCTTGGCATACAGTATATTTATTCAAAGTATCACAATACGTCACCTGAAAGGCAGCACTTTTACTCTTTCTTTGAATCTGAACATTCCCTGGGATAATCGTATAGTAGCTTTGAGACTTCACACGGTGTAAAATGTAGAGTATGATCAGAACAGAGCCGCTATGAGTAGTAAAGTAGAAATGGGCAGATTCTCGATTCTCAAGAGAAAGGTCAAATTTTTTTGTCTGGATTCAAACCTTTCTTTTTGCAATTTTTATCACAGCCATGTGAGCATCGAGATCACTCAGATGAGTATGTTCACCTAACAACTGGAAAACGCGTGTTTATGGTCAGACGCCCTACTTGTCTAGCTAGGTAGGTCTCCTCAATTAATACCGCTATATTTCGATTGATACAGGAATATTGATTACTATGCAATTACCACGCCTTGGGCGTAGGTGCACACTTCCATTCAAAGGGAGTGGGGTGGGGTGGGGGGCGGGGTAAACGGTTTTGCCGAAAAATGATCTCAAAACAATAGAAAAATCTTTGATTTGCTCAAAAATTTCTCGAAAAATAAAGAAATAATTACAATGCATTATCAAAAATATAAATACAGCGGAAAAGGCAGTAATTCATCATTTCAAGCCTGTCATACTCTGATCCCTCAAACTCTATAGTAAATGCTTTACATTCTTCCGTTACATCCAACCCACAGACCGAATCGCAGAAATGATCTCTTTGTAAACAAAGTTTGCAAGAGAAAAAAGATTTGTCTCAAAACTGCTTTCTATAGTGGCGATTGGGGTGAGGGCTTCAGGGACAGACGGACACAATGACAGTTTTATTGGTTACGTTTTACGTGGATTGTCTTAAAAATTGAGTTGCTTCACTCACTCCAATTAAGATGGTGTGTCGAGTCTTATAAATCTGATCTGGTCTTATAAATGACCAATAGAAAACACATACCAAGTAATTACAGCAGTTAATAATCAAAGTAAATTGTGCAAACACACAATCAGTCATCATAAAATTTCAAGCCGGATAAAGATCTTCATTTCTGTATTTCCTAATGACATCAGGTAAGGTCACATGTACGAGGAGAACTTGATATCTCTGCAATAAATTACAGTCTAATAATATCAGCATCTCTATTTCGTTCTTTAAGTGATATCTTGATAATAAAATCAGCATTTAGGCTGGCAGATAACTACACAGCTGCTAAAGACAACCATCTACAACCAGAGGAAAAAGCCATTGATATCAATGTTGCATAGCATGGTGTAAAAGTATTCCCAGTTTCTTCAACCTAGGCATCTAGGTCATCTTTGCATTTATCGATTGCCGTCAAGGTATTGCAGCACGCCTGTATCAGCATAATACCTTCCAAACGTTTCTGTGGGGGATCGATGGAAACCATGAGGTATCTGTTAGCATAATCAACGGTTGCTTGGATAGCTTTACGTGTGGCAAGAAAACGACTATCACTTTCATCTTGGCTTCTCAATCCTAAAAATTCACAATAGTTGAGATACACACTATGTACGTTTTCAAAATTTTGATGACACACTATAGCAGTGGCAAACTCTATCTACACCACCCAGTGCCGATGGTTCTTACCAGTCCCCATGGCCAAATACAAAAATATAATGGTTGCTCATCAGCGTCCGCATATCAAATGAGCCTCCGCATCATATACATTATTTTACTTTTTATTTATTTGATTTCGATGGTTTTGAAATGACAATGGCAACTTGAAGTCAAACAGGCTTTGATAAGTGTTAAAATTATACCACATGAATCGTTAACTTCGAATATTGATCTTGTTTTGTTGAAATCTATGGTAAATTTTATTTATTCATTGGAGTTGGAGATAAAACTAAACTTGATTTTGCAAATGTGGTATAATTTTTTATGCATTCCTTGTTACTTCTGTGATGCCAAGCCCTAAAAAATGAAAGTAAAACCCTTCCTCACATTTGCTTTTTGAAATATTTCTGATGAGAAATGGTTGATCTATTTTTTCTTCACCAATTGGTTCTTCAAACAAAAAGTGGTGCAGCAAAAGGTGATTGGCTAATGTCAAGAGGCTGACCAACGATTATGCCATGCTTTGATGCCACTTTTTGAACAAATTCAAGGAAGGGCGAGGAAAGTTTATAAAGCAACAATGATTGAATTTTAGTTACAGTATATGTTGACAAAAAGATATACAAAACTGAAAAGGGAGGTACGGCTTACTAATAATAAGTCTGATCATTGGCTATTAGTGTGATAAACCAAATCAGAAAGGATTATCATCCATAGCCTATGTGAAACTGGCCTGCTAAGTCACGATGACTACTATATGACATAGATCATCATGGAATTGAAAAACAATATTGAAAGTGACCAGGAAGAGATCAACTTACCATTTGCAGTAGCAGATGTCTCCATACCTTTGTCACGAGGTTCTACACATAATCAATAAACAAAAACATTGTTAAGGAAACACTATTAATCAGCTGGGATGAAATCAACTGTCATAGCATACGGTTTTGATGGGATGTTGCAATTGATTAGGATGAAGAGACGTGAAATTCCTGCGTGTCTTGAATCAAGACTGATCCTCTTTCCATTGTAAGTTTTATTTGTCATTTGATATGGTCTACAGATTCTTCAAGAAAGTCTTAAGGATTTCAACTTGTCTTGAGTTTTACTTCTTGCTTAGTTACCGTTTTCAATCTATCATTAATATATTCCGACAATTTCTTTCAGACACAATATTCTCAAACTGAATAGGAAATATCATCAATCTTTGGTGTACAGGCATCCATGTTCCACCTCAAAAAGGGGCAGCATTTTGATTTAAGAACGCGACAAAGGTGATATTTCAAGGGCGGGGGGGTTGGGGGGGCTGAGCAGTAATAGCTGTAAGAATGTTGAAATTTATCACCAACATAACAAGTTACTGAAGTACAAAAATTTATTGTCACATTGCACATTATTATACAATGCGTTTTAGAGCTGTGAACTACTAGGACAGGGCCTTGAGCTCAATTTTTATGATCTGCTTACGCGTCCATTTTCTAATACCGTAAAACTTGGTTATTAGATGCAACATTCATCAAATAGGAAAATCTCTCACAAAAATCAGTTTATTTATCTTTTATTTGGAAATACAAATGAACTATACATTGACCATGGTATTGGTGATTAGACCTATACACTGAATTCCATTGCAAAACTTTAAGGATTTGAGTTCAAACCTAACAATTTTTAATTCAAACAGCATCACATAAATCCATCTGCAAAAGCGCGATCAATGTGTTACTTTATGAGGCATTTTTTGAGCTCAAACAATGCCTGGGCATACAAAACCAATTCCTGGATCTGTAGCAGCTGTATAGAGCCCACAGTTTGCAAATGGCACCAACACTATTGAAAATTTCAATGAAACTTGACAACATTTTTGTATACAGCAGACAAACTGCAATTTCAATTCCAATATAGAGGAACTGAAGATCTCAAATTTAGAGGGATTCAAACTCTATTGCCTGAAGCAATGTTTATATTTAGCTTTCAAAATATCAAATGGTTCAGAAGACTAGCTACAAGCAGACAATTCTCGTTTAAATCAATCAAATAACACTGTGGTGGGTATTCAAAGAAGGAAAAGTGCAAGAAGTGCAATGCCTTATTCCTGAATCAACAATTACAAAAAACAGTTTTTATCAATTTAGAATTGAAATCTACAACTTATGGGCTATTATGCCAACATTGTGTACAGAGTATCAACAATGACATATACTAATCATGTTATAATAAATTTAGAATAGGCTTTACATAAGCAGTACCATTTTACTCTTTGCTTCATCTAACATGAAACTGTTATTTTTCATATTCATATTTCAGATTCAGCTACTGATGCTTTTTAATAGCCAGTAAAAAGTTGGAAATAAACTTTATAATGGAAATTAACAATATTCCTGTTTCAGTTGATGAAAGTAGGACTATTCTGATGACATAAAATAATTGTTATCCCTGTAGAATAATTTTATCTCTACTAGTGTAGGCCTACGAAACAACAAAAAAAATATCTGTAGTATTTTATAATAATTCATAACTTGGCTGTGAGCTAGATTATACAACAATATATGAAATGTATGACTTCCTTTGCACATTATTTATCTCAAATAATGATTAATAGATGATATTAAAGGTTCAGTATAGTTAATAGCACTATTCCTTTATTCAAATTGAGCAGACATAGATGTTGAGTTTGAAATGAGAATTTTACCATCTATACTTAGCAGGATTTAGAGTTGAGATTCGTAAACAAAGATCATCACTTAAGCCTGCATTTTACTCATGCCCAGGACTAATTACTCTGATTGACTAGGCAATAGATTCAAATATTTGCGATAATTTTGGTGGGATATAGTGCAGAAAGCTGTTGATAAAATAAGGATAACTACAGGTGTGCATGACGGAGTTGAAGCTATTTTTGAGCAAATTAGGTTTGGTAATATTTTGTCAGATATTTGCCTATTGTTGGGCTATAATCAAAGTATGGCTTTGGTGGCATCCATCAGTTTTCTCGATCTGTTTTGATTACCGATAAACAAATACTGCATATGTTATAGATTTATAAATTGAATCTACAGCCACAAAGGCGTCAAATAGTTTACCATGTTTCACTTGCACTGGATCAATCTCAGAGCATGCCACACAGTAATTGACACCATTCCGATCTTGTAACAAAATTGTCTGCAAAAAAATACATAATACAGAAATTTGAATAAGCTTACCGTCATGAATTTGCTATGCAAACTATATTACTACTATTCTGTTCAAATATTGGGTTTTAGGTGAATAAAATGATTGTTGTATGAGCTCAATCATAAACACCATCATTATGATACATTGCATTTAACACAATAGTTTGCAAGTATAAAAGTGCGCCTGATATCAACATTTTACATTCCACTTTCATGTAGGTTGAGCTAAATTTGTTTCTGCTTACATTATTCAGCCTACTTTAAATCTGGAATAAAATTTGACGTTGTCAGGTGCACTTGAAAAACGACTAGGTGAGTATTATGCAATTATGGTGCACTTGACCAACGACCAGGTAAGTA
>JANVCG010029339.1:0-25216 GCA_025505365.1 Haliclystus inabai | reverse complement strand
TTCTTCCTTTGCTCTACTGTACAGTCAAACTTATGCAATCCGATCCACTGTTGTCGACAGTTTTGAAATTTGTTATGCTTAAAGATATATTGGTTCAACTTTAAACAAGATATAGAATTTATTCAAATGCTATACCCCACTATACCCAGCGGAGCGGGTCACCCATTGCTAGTAATCTATAAATGTATTTAATACATGATCTTTCATTTCCATTTCAGTTATTCTCTTCCGATTACATTTAATGTTCAATCATAGAAAATTTATGACAAAAATGTGTTGTATCAGGAAAGTTCAATTATAATCCAGTTAGATTAGCAAGAATAATTAGCGAGGTAAACGAATATCAAACTCAAGGAATTGAATAAATACTTGAGTATTAATGGTCGTTTTAGTTACTGAACTCACGGCAGGTCGGCGTCCCTTTGTCCCAAGGCTTAAATTTCCCAATTGCACTGCAGCGTAACTCGGATGGTCCTCTTAAGGTATAACCCTTTTTGCATGAATAATTGATGACATCATTTACACTAAACACTGTTGCAATCGTCACTGTTCTGCCATTGAATTTTCTTTCTCCGTTGACTGGTTCATCAGGTGGTGTTTCAACGCATTGCATGTCTGTTGAAACCAAATAAGTAATATTCGACAAGTAATTCGATATTTGAAATGAGAAGAAGAAACAATGTTTAATTAATCTCGCATTCGATCTCAGTCCAACGTAGAAATCGGATTAAAGGATGCAATGATTTGTAATTGGTGACTTCAAAATACAAAATTTAAGTTTAAATGTGTTAATCAGCAAAAATGATCTAGTATAGGAAGTAAAACATTCTCAATAGCAATATGGTCTTGGTTTAGAGAGAAAACTTACTCATTCTGGCACAACTCAGTCCACATGTACCATCACAAACGCAAGCCCTTGGGCGATTCTTTCTCGTAACACAATCTTTATCTGTTTGACATGGTTTTCTGCACAATGCACTTGCCTCGCTTCGTCTGGGACATTGTGAATTAACGCCTCCTGGATAAGAGGTAAACAGTGAAAGAAAAACGCTCCCATTGATTTGAATAAGACCCCATTTCCTTTAATACAGCTCTGTATTTGAAATTCAAGCAACCAAAGAGAGATCTCCACCCAGAGTGAAACTACTACCGAAACAACTTTCATGCTGTCGATTATCTTAATTCAGACTAAAGTTGTGATTGTGGTGAAAAAAAAACAGTGCAAAAGATGACAGTCTCTTTATAGTTCATACTATTTTTCCAAATTCTATAATAATTGATCTGCAACAGGTCTTGAGGAGGAGGGGGTGAGAGATAAGTAATTCTGCATAGGTATCATTGAAATTGGCTTTGGTAGGATTGAGTCCCAATATAGGGTGACAATTGCAGGAGTTTAATATTGTGTTAACTAACTATTAAAAGTTCAGATTTTTAATGTTCATTTGCAAGTTTAATAATCAGGTGTGGGATGCGACTAATAAGTACGTAAATTTTCATCATTTGATTTGCATTTTTGAATTGATCTTTAGCTTAATATGTCAAACATATGTCATAAATTGAGTTACTTCAAGTGCCTTTGAAGGTTAATTCATAAACAACACCGAAGTTGATAAAGTCGAACAAAACAAAAGAGGCAATAAAAACAGTAACAACACAAGAAATGTTATCAAGCAACAAGCCAACTGATTCTAAAGACATCAGTACTAGTATTTGAAAACTAATTTCTTTAGAAAAAACAGTCTTCGGCAGTTTAAATTTAGCAGACTAACAATAACGTTACAGTAATCGTGAGTGAAAGTTACGTGGCGCGATGTGTGCTTTTCTTGATATTCAAAGTTTTTCAAACAGGGGGGGGGGGAAGTTTGCAAATTTGAATTTTTTCAAAATGAAAGCTTCAATCAGCAAAAGCTTAGCACATCATGATCATACACATAAATGAGTATTTGTTTTACAACACTCAATCTAAAATAACATCTGGTGAAGTGTCACCTATTTTGTATAAGTTAGTTCTTCTCTCAAGTCGTAGCAATACGAAGCGTTCAGATCAAGCGACATCAAACAAAACTTGTGCAAATTGAGATGCTAGAAACACTTCAATTTTAAATAGAGAAATTATGTTTTGAATTGTAAATAAAAATGAAATACTTCAAGAAATAGCTATATAAAGAATGACATTATAAACGTATATTTAGATTTTTTTGTTAATCCCATAAACGTATATTGTATAAGAAACCAAGCTGTAGTACTATAATACTTTCTTAATTTTTACAAAATTTTAGTACTACAAGTTTGTTAACAGCCTTCACCACCTCGCAAAGGCTTAATTGAACTGTAGTACATTTAGTCTCTATATTTAATATTTTACTTTCACAGCGACTCAAAACTTCATCTAGCAGTTATTTAATGTGCAGAAGGCTTACAAACACGGACTAAGTAAGTTGAGCTTTGAAAGCAAAACCATATACGAATGGAAAAGTTGCCAGTTTCTTAGAAATTTTCAAGAAAGTATACTACAGTACTTGAATTTTTTTCAGCCTTAGTACTAAGTTCTAATAAACGGGTTCCTTATACAAAAATACGTGTAGCCTATAGATTACGTCATGATAATAATACAGCAAATTTCATGGTGACCAAAGCAAAAAGTAAACAATAGTATGATTTGTGAGATATAAAATAGTAAAAGTATTTGCACTGAAAGCACAAATTTCCCATAGCCTAGCAGCTCTATTATTATAAAATGTGTAAAATATTAAGTAAGCAGATAGTTTAGACATTAAATTGTTATAAAAGCTGCAAGAATAGTGCAATCTTTAGATAGTGACAGGTAGTCGTCGATGCCGTTAAAGCAAAGAAAGAAATAACAATCAAAATCAACCACCGTTGGAGAAAAGTTCACCGATGTAAAACTTGAATTCATTAACGTAATGTCTTTCTAAGTAATCTGTTCAGCTTATACTATTAATTATTTGTATTTATCCTAGTTTGGTGAAGTCCTATTAAATAGTAATCCAGTCGATATTCAACGGTGGTTAGTTTACAGTCAGCCTTGCGCTTGCTAAAAGTTAGCCATGATAAAAAAGATTATGTATTCCATGGGTGTTAGATGTACCAATTTAAATTGGCGCGCTGTTTCCACTTTTGACAACAATGATCGATTTTGAAACGAATGCATGAACTAAATATACGATGAAGCGAGCCTGTTTCACTTGAACTATTGCTCAATACAAAGAGGAAAAACAACCCTGGTTGTGGACCCTGATACCAAATGATGTGCATCAGATTATTCGAGCCGGAATTCGATAAAAATTAAAGAACTAAAGGGAGAGAAAGATGTTTGTAATTGTCAACTTCGATAGCGCACAGCGATAGAAATAGGCAAATGTTTACTCAAAACTTCTGTAAGCGTGTCTAGATTAATATTCATAGATCAAATATCACAGCACGTCGTTACAATAAAACATTAGCAAATTCATATATTTATCTACTAAGCATTCTCAATCAATTTCAGAATAGCAGAAAATAATAACAGACAAGCATTGTCTCTTGCCTCAATCTGTTTGGCAAAACAATGTATAACGACTGCTGGCTCTTGACTTGCAATGAACAAAACAACAAACAAAGATCTTCGTGAAGCGTTCAGAGGTGTTTTGAAACCAGGAGCAGCAACTGCAATAGCTATTCTTACCTTCCTGCAGGAACAAGCAAGCAACAACGAAAACCAATACAATCTTCTTAGCGTTCATGTTTTAGCGTTGATGTCTGTCCGTAATCGCAGGGATATAATTCTGCACATGCGGGAACAAAATTTACTTCCGTTTCTATTGGTTACAGATGGAATGCGGATGAAAATGTTGAAGCAGGAATTATACGATTGGCCCTCTAAGAAACAACGAATTTGATGAGATGAATGAAAATAGTAATAAAAAGCTAGAAAATTTATAAGGTACCGGTATTGAACTTTCATAAAAAGGGATCTCAGTATTCGAAGCTCCTTATAATTTGTTATTATTAAAGTATTAACGAAACAATAATCTGACTTTTCAGCCGTGTATAAACATCTAATAGGAAGGTTTAGATTTTTGACGAGAACTAATTTTATTCCCACTTACGTCATTGCGCTTGCACAGTCTGAACGCTCTCGCGTATTTACGAAATTTTGATCTCGTCAGCTGTTATACGAGTTAAGTTTAAGTCTACTGACAGAAAATTTAACAATAGCCACAATGAAATATAGAGAAATATTCCTTTGTAAAGATGTCATTGATAAAATCAATACGCATAAAATCAGCTGACTATAGTGGTCACTGTATTTGTTTCGAAAATGAATTTCAGAAAACAATAGCGTTGTGGTAGTTTTTATGAAATTACGCCTTCTAAACACGACATTTTTCAGTGACGATCAAAAAAGTTTCCACATTCCCTTCAAGTTGAAACTCGTCGTAACAGCTCTCGTTCGTAAAAATCTAAACCTCCCTAACAACTACGAATACATTTTCTGTAAGATTGCCCTAATCGTAAATAGTGGGTATAAATAGTTGATAAAAACTAGGGAATAATTCCTAGAAACCGGACTAGAAACCGAATTGGGACTTGAAATGTCTGCTATATACAGGGATACGCCATTTTTAGGCATACCTTTTTCCAGATTCTCGTTAAATTTTGAGGCATGTTGTCCAGCTTGGAAATGTAAGTGTTCTATTATATTCAATTAAGCTTTCAATTAGCCGCTTTATGGCAATAATTTTCAGCCATGAAATTTCAATGAAATTATTATTTTGTTATTATTCAATTTTGAGGAAGTATGCAAAATATACTCCCCCCGTCTCGGATCCACTGGAACCCCCCCTCAGAATGGAAACAAGAAAACAAAAACTGAGAAAAGTAGGCAGATGTACCGCTTTCTTGGTGTACCGCTTTCTTATGAGAAGGGGTACGTGTATTTGTTGAACTTGAATTCTGAAAGAATAGGTTACAAAATTGTTAGTTTGAAAGTGTGCTGAAAGTGATTTTTGATTGTGCTAAATACAGCTTGCCATACAATGTATAGGTATCAATGTACTCTAAAAACAGCATCATCATCAATGTAGGCATTCGCGATATCCCGATCTCCTTGTGAGGCTTCCGTCAAAGATATTCGCTTGACTCCATTAGCCTGAAGATGATATCTTCTTTGCCGTGACCTAGGTGGCTATTGTTTTCCGGTGAATCTCCTCACAAGCATAATTTTTGTTTTGTTTTGTATTTTTATTATTCTCACTGTCTCTCACTTTGGAATTGTATCTGGCTATCCACACAACAACAACAACAACAATGACAACAACAACAACAACAACAACAACAACAACAACAACAACAACAACAACAACAGCAATGACATAAAAGCAATATCGATATTTAAGAGAATACATTCTATTTCACATACCAAGGCAGCATAGCGATATTATTAAAGTAACTAAACAGCAGCAACAACACCAAGAAGAAGATGATGAGTACATGCAATCTATCAACTGACATTCATATCAAATGGAACAGAAGTATTGATTACATTTACAAACGCAAATATAATATATATTAAATTTACATCTAGTCATAAAGATCATTGTCATAATACAGTATAATTAGTATCAATTACTATGATTACAGTTACATAAAAATAAAGACACAATAACATCTACATACATCCAGCTTCTTTAGTGTCATTTTTTATTGTAACACTTCGAAATTGGCCCCTAGATTCTGATTGGCTTAGAGTCATGTCGACATATCACCGTATCTAACGTAGAATTCAGAATTTTCGAAAAGCCGCAAGTGATTTGAAATGTAAACTAAAAGTTTCTTTATGGTACTGTAATAAATTGCTTTAAAAATGTTATGATATAATCACGTGCAGCCCTGATTTGCAGATGTAAACTTCTACTAAAAATGTTTATAAAATAACGATAAGAGGGCGTGTAGTTGAATTCGTAGAAGAATTGCATTTATTATTCAAAATACAAATATAGGTTTGACGAACAAAATTATCATCGCAATTGCCAGATTAAGGTTACACTCCAGGAGAACACTGGAAGGCAAAAATCAATCGCCTATCGGCTCGTGATTTTTTGTTCTCGTTCTTATCAACGTTATCGTTAGTCATATCGTTTATATCATTATCTGTATTCGAGTTACTTCTCTTCGTGAGTGATTTTACGCGTTTGTAAATCGGTGGAAAGGCTGTAATCCCCTTTTAAAATATCTGTTAGTTTGTAACATATAGGTTTCCAAATATATTATCCATTTCTTTCAACCTAAACATTTCCATAAATCGGACATGTCTTAATATATTGACCTTACTAAAGGTGACCTTTTCCTGCTGGCGGTGGTGCTGACGGAGTTACAGACGATGGCGGTGCTGGAATGTTCAAACAGCAATCGTCAATTTGCTGTCTTCCACAATGCTGATTCTTCTATAACTAGAACAGGATGAAAAAATAATGAAAGCAATCAGAATGATATTATGTCCATCCTTAATCTACGACATCAATAAACACTCTGTTCCCCATAACAAGCACAATCAATGCATGTACAAACATATTGCATAAGGGAGGGTGTATCGATCAACGAATAATTCACTACTTCCAGTTTCTTCTGAGGTGTTGCACCTCATTGAGCATTGGCTAAATAATTCTGACGGGGGTTCTCCCCAGGTAACTAGTAGATAACCGATATTTATAGCTAAATTGTAAAGGATATGAAAAAAACAGGTTGCTGGCAAAATATATAAAATACCATAAGCCATAGAAAGGAAATCATGAAGAGAGAGAGAATTCATGAAAACTCGAATTATAGCACAGAGAGCAGATTACTTCGATAGAATTCAACTTACGTTTCGGCCGCTAAGGGCGAAACACGATCTCTTAATCTATAAAATACAACCCATATGCAACGATTATGAAACCTAAACCGAAAAAGTGCTACCGAATCAGGTTGGTAAATGTACGTACTATGAGCCAGTAACGCACACATTGTATTCCGTGGGCTATCGTCATTGTTCTAGTGAGATACGTGTAAATAAATTCTCGAATCTAACTGCTATCCGCGTACCAGCGGGTGAAAATGTGTCTTGGTGTCGACGCTGGGGTGGGTCTAGGATTGTCAGATCGGGGGCCGTGAAGGGTGGTGGGAAGGTGCCAGAGCGGGCTCTAAGTGTCGTTAGGGCGGCAGGTGGGGCGGTAGAGAACAGACTTGGGCCTCAGGGAATGCGCGTGGGGGTCGATTTTTTATCTCCCTCATCCACATTCGCGGAACCTTTGGTAGCAACAAGAGGGGGGATCATACGAAGTCAGAGAAATTAGAAGTCGTTGCGAAATGTAGAAAGAAATTGCTGCAGCAAAGGTCACACTGGTTTACAATGCATTTGCAAAACTACATTCAAATAGTATTGTAATAATTATGCCTAACAGATACAACACATGTAAAACAACAAACAATAATGGTGTTAACATAGTGTGGTATCATTTTTGGAACACTGGCAGGTAAAATGGCCGCCGCGGGTTGCAGTCTCTTACCATAAATAACCGTTTGGAAAGTAAAATGGAAACAGTTGGATTGTGTGCAAGCAAATCAATGGAAAGTGACTAACCTATACATGCTGCTGTTTTTGTACACTGACAGTCCAAATGCAGGTTGCACACAACCCATTCAGACTACTACTGTTGATAACTCAATTCAATGTATTACTGTGCATAGTGCAGTTAGACATGTCTGTAATTGTAAATTTATGAAGCGTTCTTCCCTTTTGCAATTTCACTCGTTGAAGATTGTGATGTGGTACGACTGAAACGCCTATGAAATGCCTGATGTATGTGAACCTCAACTTGAGTGTGATAGTGATGGTAATATATGAACGTGCGAACTGATGACAAGGCCTACTCGTTATTTTTCATGTGCGGTGCAGACGAGAAGTCATTGTTGTCGGACCATAATTTGGTGTAAAGGAAAAGAATTGTTTATGCATACAAGGCTGTGTTTATAAACGTAAGAAAACTCAAATTTTTGCAATGTATTTCAATGTATTTCACAAGTTATCAATGTTAGTGAATTAGGGTATCGTTGCAGCAGCGTAATCAGTTTGTAAGTTTCCCACTATGTGTTTTGTAATTGATTCTATAAACATTGCAGAAAGAAGGGTATGAGTGATATGGAGCCGGAAAAATTTAGAGTTATGAAGTTGTAGTTTAGTGGCCTTATGCTTCTTATGTTGACGAGTTTGTGATATGCTTATCAAAAGGCTTGCATCATTGATTCCAGTCACGTACCTATTTGGTTATCTTGTTTGTACGTCACTGCACAACAGAAGATGGTGTATACAATTGTTTGGCCTGTGATGGAAAGGAGTGACAATTTTTAGAGAAGCAGATGAATTATTGTGCGATTTGTGGAAGATTTAAATTTGCTTACAAATGTTAATACCTTATCAGAGAATTGCACTTGCAACCGTGCTTGTAATTGAACATCATTTGTGGCACGAATTACCTGACATGGTACCTTGTTTCAATTTTGCTTTGATGTTCCTTAAAAGGTATTGGGCATGAGGAGAATTTAAAGGTGTATTTTGTTGCCAATTTGTTACAATAACAAATACATGCCAGGGGTGATATATTTGAGAAAGTGCAAGTAGTGACGTGTTTTGAAAACGGAGTTCTGTAATCATGTTGTCAATTAATCCAATTTTGAAAACAGTCCCATCGTAGCCACTCTGGTGTATGTAGACGGCTGGTGATGGTGTGGTGATAACGTTGGAGCAAAATAGTATCACATGGCGGTGATTTCTATTTGCAAGTTTGAAAATAACTTCTGTTGCTGCGATGAATGTGGCTGATGCAATACCAGCAATCTGAAATTACAAGCATATGTGATAATTGTACCAAACTTGAATTGGGGAATTGGGAAAACTGTAGTCAAGCAGTAACATTTTTGAAGTCTTGAGTGAGAATGTGGATTGTAGCGATGGGGTCATCATTTGCATAAGCATTTAGGTAGGAAATGTACGTTTTTCAGCAAAGTCACTCTGCCGACTACTGGTGTCAATTGCTTTCACTCCCTTATGTTACAGAATCATGTATTAGAGATGGTTGCGTAGCAACTGCCAGATGAGCTTTCCATTGCAGTAGGCAAGTGCATCATATATGAAATTGCAGTATCAATTGTATGTTGTAAGAAAGTTACCTGAGCAATAGCATCAGCATTAGAGCGACGATCACCAACCAAAAATAGATCTTTGAATGACCGTACACGGGAAATAAATACCAGTAGTTGCTCCCTTTCCCACAGTTTGTATCTTGTGTCGACCAGCGACAATTGAGTGGCAATTGCTGGTACTGTATCACCAATGTAGGAATGGATGATTTCACAGATGTTGTATCTGCAATTGAATCGCATTTCCATAGAATTTTCTTATATTAAACATTGGAATAATTAGTAATGTAGATCTTGCGTTATGTAGTACCTGAAAGGGAATTGTTGTGGACGTGCTCTTGCATTGTTGCTACATCTGGATATGACGTGGCTGTATCTCGGTGCAAATGTTGTTACTCTATTACTGTGTTGCAATCTAACTTTAACGTAATTGTGAAGCAAGGAGTAGTCAAGAGCTTCAACAATGTCACCTTGCGTAAAGGAGACGACAGATTGTGTGGTCTTGTTGAATGTTACTTTCAGACGTTGCCCCACAAAAAAGAATAATTCTTGAGGCTCTATACAATCATGATTTAATTTTGAAATTACATCATTTCTTGTTGTTGTTTGCCAATTGGTTGGTGTGACTTCTATTTCATTCTGAGCTTTAAAAATTACTCCCTGGTTTTGGATCTTTGCCCTCATGTCAAAAAGCAAATGCAAAATTTAAAGATAGTATAGACGTGAAGTACCATCCATTGGAATCTTTGATAAAATTTGTTTCTACCTTTTAAATTACTGCATCAGTTATGACTTGTTTTGCTTGCTTTGTAGGAACAACAAAAAGCATATCTGGTGGCACGTCATCCCAAGTAGGGAATGAACTTGCATGGTTCCATATCAAATCTGCAAGCTGTGCACATTCTGGTATTGTAAGTGTAGTTCTTAACAGTGAATCGAATTTCTGCAGATTGCTGTCTGACGCACTCCTAACCTAAAAAAAAGGACAATCATCATGAAATGTGGTACATATGAGTGGTGATGAATACTAGAAGTAGTAGTAACATGGGAGCATTAATGTTTAATTTGTTTCCTTCGAAAATCGTAGACTGCATGCTCAGTGTGGAAATGCAATGTTTGACTCCGTAGAATCAAATGATGACTGGATTTTGTTATCAACTTTATGTAGGAATAGATTTGCATCGTTTAGATTTGATAACTGTTAGCTGTTCTGTCAATTGAAGAATCATGAAATGAAGGAAAAAATGACTTCCAAGCCACACATTGTGTCCCTATAATGAAATGTTGTAAATGAAATGTTTATGTTTTATGGGTATTGAAAGTTGCATAAACTTTGCAGAATGACTTTCATTACCTCAACAGGCTGCAGCGGGCAATGATCTCCTGATGCAACAATGTAGCCACCACCAAAAGGAAGTGTGTTTTGATGGACAAGTTTTAAAACTGTATCAACAATGGTCAGCAATTCAGATGAGAATATACCGATTTCCTCGATGAAAAGAACCTTGATTGATTTGAGAGCATAGTATTTAACTGGGTTGGATATCAATGCGGAACAAGATCTCATAGATTGTGCTGGAACGGAATCAACTAATGTTGATGTCACAGCAATGCTAAGTAGATGGTGTATATGCTCCCCGCCCAAATTTCAAGCTCCTGTTGCTGTAAACGAAGTCAACATACATGGAATACCAAGTGTAATAACATGCAACATTGTGAGCAACAACAGTCTTGATTTGCCTGCTCCTGGTGGCCCAACAAAGGTATGTCCTGCATGATTGGTCATAGTTCTTCTGTCAGAGAAAAGTTTCTGAATCATGTCAATATAGACCTTGAATAGGAAAATGAAAGTGGGATCATAAAACAGAATGAAAATAAGCAGGTCAATCGCGATCAATGAAAGTTAACTCCTCACATGAGCAATGATTCTCTCTGCTCTAATGCAGATTCACTCGACTGATTAAGACATGGTTCCACTGTCACTGTGTACTGAAAAGGCAAGTTGGATAGCAGTTGTTGCATTGGTGGTAAATTGGGAATGGCTTTGTTGTGCAAGTGGTGGACCATGGTTTGCAGGCGTTGCTGCTGTACATCTTGCATCTATCTTTTTGTAAAGTTCATCAGAAAGCTTCACATCACTGATTGTCGGTGGTGGGAGAGGCACATCTGCATGGAGCAATTGGTGTCGCAATATTCTGATAAATGGAAAAAAATGAAGCATTTAAAATTAGTAAATAAGTCCCTGTGTTTCTGTTGACCGTTTACGCGTTGTAGAGGATACATACGTTTGTCTGCCAGTAGTATGAAATTTTGAAATTCCTTTCGTTTTAATGGATAAAAGTCGAACTATTCTAGGATGTATCTTTTGAGCGGTTATCTACATCCTCATTTGTTACTAGTCAGGGGTCAGGGGTCAGGTAACAGGCCAGCTTTGTGGAAAACCTGAAAAAGCAGAACATTAGATGATGTTGTTTATTTATGTATTGCAGGTTTTAACAGAAAATACGTACCTCAACCATGTTATGGCAGCCAATGAACAAATCCCACTCACTAGAAAATCTGCCCATGGTTAGCACTAAGTGATTAAGAAACACACACACACATCATCAGGTATAACATAGTTAGCTTTAATCCCCTCATTAAAGTTAGCTTTCTTGTTCTAGAGTTAGCTCTATTGTCACCGTACTGTCAATAAATCACTACTAGTGTAGATAGCATTTCGAGGGGTCAATTGTTTCTGTATGCTGAGGAAACGATGCGGTTTTAGCGTGATACGATGGGCTTCAAACAGCACGGTCCTTAGCACGGTATACAATCACTTTCAGAGGTATGCCATTCAACAGCATAAGATTAGAGACAACTAGATATTGATCAATGGCCGTTCAAATAATTCTGTTTCACCAAAAGCACACAATGATTCTTTAAATGATGGATGATCTATTGTACTGTAGTAGTTTAATTGGGAAGGTCACGTTTAGAATAGACTGTGTGCAGACAGACTTTTCTCTTCGCAGAGTCCGTAAGCCCATTGGCCAGCACAATAATGTTCCAAGTGATTGCACTGAATTCCTACTAAATTTAGCCTGCGTGCAGACTAAATTAAAATCTGCAGAGTGTGGCTTCTGGTAGCCTGCGTCAAAGATCAAGCTGTTTTTAGAACGTTAGGGTCTGCGTAATACGCTCAAATTCCCAGTTCTTCAGGGCGTGACTAAAACGTGAGAATTATAAATTACAAGCTTTCGACTTGTGCGCTGCACCCGAGGCAGTCAGCCTTCGACTTCCTTTAGGAGGTTGCTTTGCTCCCTTCAGTCGCTTGTGGTGAAAGTTGTTGAAGGGAATGTCAATTCAAAAAGCTAAAATTGTTAAAGCCCTCCTGACACCAAAAATTTGGTTTACAGATTCGAGTAGCAGAGGTCAAATTACGAATAATGGTGGAAATAGCTTTTCAATTTGGAGGCATATTAATGGAGATATTTGACTTACAAAGTAGGGTATTTGCAGTTATTAAGAGAATTTCAAAACTCGGAACGAAAGTCGGAATGACAAGAGGGCTCACTATAGAAAAAACAGCAACTTTGAACTTCAAAAAATCGTATGTCTTTCTGGATGAAATCAAAAGATTTTTCGAAACAAGTAAGGTATGCCAACATCTTCAGGACACCATTTTGGCGAAGAATGGATAAAATTGACACAAAAATGCATGAGATAAAGGGACGATTTTTTGTTTGGAAAATTACGTTTTGCTGTCAAAAAGGCGTTAAAACGGCTTACCGTCACCTGTCAAAATGACAGAAATTTGCATTCAGAACAGTGTGAACAGGCTTAAGATCTCACGCCGATGATGATGGAAAGAAACGATCAAAATAGAAATACGTAATTGCACTATTTTGGGAGTTGACTCCTGCTGCTAGAAAGGGATCAGTTCTCTCTCTATTTTGTAGTTTTCTGTGTTTAGAAAACTTCACCGACCCCTGGCTCACACATCGCGAATCTAGCTTGTTTGACAGTTGGAAATCATGGAGTTTCAGAAACACGAAGGTCAAACAAACACAAGATGCACTAGAAGTTTGGAAAGTGCGCCGCTAAGGTGGAGTTTGATCTAAAACATTCAATTGCATTTTGTGCTTTATTAGTATAGAAGATTCTAACAGATCGAAATTGAGACAGCGAAAACACAATGGAGTTTATCACCTTGAAATGAAAACTTACAATGGGGATGCTTTGTTTGTGTCTTCAATGTTTTTACATGACGCCTTCAAAATTTGATAAATTGAAAGTGAGACGCATCAATTAGCTCCTGAAAAACCAGGAAACACGCTGCATCACAGAACTGGGAATTTGAGCGTATTACACAGACCTAACGTTTTTGAACGTTTTCGGCTGTGACGCAGGCTAGGTTTCCGGTAATTAATCCAATTTGCATTGTTTTGACGGATTGAGACCAGCTGTGCTGTTTTGTTCTCCAATTCTATTAGCCAATCGCAACAAACTACAAAAAATTTGGTAGTGGAAAGAAAAATTAGAACACGATTTTGCTGGCCAATGCGCAGACAGACTATACGAAGAGGAAATGTCTGTCTGTACACAGGCTAAATGTAGAATTTCTTCTCTTTGGTTTGAGTTTCTTCTGTTTTTATACGTCCAATTGGTTTGCTTGTCACTCCACGACTGACGGTGCTTCTACAACCACCATCGCGTTTAACTAAATCCGTATGGTTGACGACGTAACTTTATTTGCAAACAAATAATAAGTCTGTCCCCATACTTGCTAATATTATATGGTCTTACAATGTTTTAACCTGCCGACTCGTGATTTGCTTAGCCTTTTCATGCATGTCTCATTACGTACCAAGCGTGTTTCTATCAGAGTATATGAAAGAGCAGACGGATTTCTATTTGTTTTTTAAAAATCAAGACTGTTCATTCCGGTGATCATAAGAAGCAAATCTTTATTGCCTACAAATTCTCCTGTAATGACAAGGTCAAAGACAGTTAGCGCGTGCACAAATTTTCAATAGAATTATGCTTCTGATGAACGTATAGGTAACAACGACAAGAGAAGTCAAAAACTTTAGTTTGCTAGTTTGTTGTTAGCTTCAAAACCAAAAACATTGTGTCTTGTCACTTTCTATCTATATGCGCATTCGCTCGGGTATCGAACATCTCCCTTCCTCCTTTAACAAAATTAACTACTTCTATATTCTACAATATGATTAATGTTATAATTTTAATAGACTATCTGATCTCAGTGATATCTTCTTTCCACCAGTCATCCAGAGAAGGGGGTATGTATAGGATGGATGAGTCAAAACTAGTATATGTTGAGCGTGGTAGTGCAAAATTATAGTTAATTCATTAAGTCTAATATGATGTAATAGCAGGTAATAATAACTTTAATATTCCATCTTAGGGAGTTACTGGATCAATGTGGAGTGCGGAACAGGCGTACGGAGCATGAGGGCTTGGTTGTATGATCAGCGCCATTATCCGGCAAATGACATGAAGTTGTGGCTGCACTACAAGGTGTAGGAGGGACTGGAAGACATCTGCGGTTGTGACGAAGTTTGGAGCCATCATCCAGTTCGATCACATAGTCATGAGGGCGAATAATTTGAGTAATTCTACCAAGCTTGCTCCATTGTTTAGTGCGAATATCTTGAATACGAACTTGAGTGAAGGGGTGGCACTCACGTTGCCGCTATTGATTTGCTTGAGAAAATGGGCAAATTTTTTAGGAGATTGTTAGGCCACTTGACGCCATGGAGCAGGAAAGGCAGTATAATGGAGAGGGATTCGAGAACGCATGGGTTGCCAATAGATGATTTCTGCTGGCGAAACGCCTCCTTTAAAGAGGGTTTCGGAGTTCCAAGAGTCCTTCAAAGAAGTCTTCCGTGCGCAACTGACCATTATGACAAGGTTTAGAAATTTAAGAACTTAGCTTTTTTTGACGTTAGCCATTGCATGTACATTGGATTGGGGATGATGTGGTGATGATGTAGTGTGATAAATGCCCCATTATGTACAGAAGGTCGAAAATAACCAACTGGTAAACTGAGGACCACCGTCAGAGCGTAGGCGAGAAGTTACCCCAGTGTTCGCAAAATGTTCAGCACGAGCAATGCATAAGGTGTGGTTGTGATGTTCTGGGAGAATTCTGTGACACTTGGTCAGCCAGAATATCAGCAGTTCGCGTATATCAGGAAGTGCATCAGTGGAAAGTTCATCTTTAATTTTGTTATAAACACATAAGGTAGCACGGATGCATCTTTTATCAGATGGAAATTCAGCGAAAACACGATTGTACAGATGAACATAGCCATACTTTCGTAGTAGGTCAATGGTAGGGTCAGGCAAAGATGACTCACTGTTCTGCAATAGCTCAACATCAAGCGAGGCAATGAGTTGATTGATGGTACACCTATGTCGTCTCCAAGGAAGTTCGCATCAGTTCGAATATCTACTGGTGCACGAGATCATGCATCCGCAATCTTGTGGTTTTACCTTCACACCATTCAGCAGTGAGATTATTGGGTGACATTCTTTCAATAAGACGCTGTAGTTGTGGATTATCAATTGCAGCGAGAGCGTAGTGGTTCAGGATCGGAACTAGGGGTTTGTGATCGATGATACGGAATTCCTTTGACCATGCAGATATAGACAACATTTTTGCACAGCCCAAGTTACTGCAAGACATTCCAGCTCTATCATAGCATAACGGCTCTCAGTATCACTTTTAAAATCTTGATCCACAGTCTATGAGTCGTAGATTGTTATCTTGTGTTTGCATCAATGCATATCAAAGCCCATCGAGTCCTGGAGCATCTGTATGCTGTGTAACTGGTAATGTGGGATCAAAGTATCCTAGAGTTGAGGGTTGGGTTAACAAAGATTTGATATTGGCAAATGCCATGTCATGTTTGGGAAGCCATTGAAACAGGTTATGTGCTTTGAGTGAAGGCCGGAAGGGTTCTTTGGCTGCAGCAATTGAAGGTGAAAGGCAGGCCAGTTTCTCGACCAACACAAAGAAAGATCGCAAGTCAGTGAAATTTGTTGGGTTCTGAAAATCTTAAATTAGAGGTGGGTCTGATTCATCGATTAATCGATTATAAATTCAGTAATTGATTTTATAAAATGTACATTGATTAATCGCAAATAAAATTTTTCGTAATATTTAACGGGATTCAAGCTAAATCAGTATTAAGAAAAGAAAATCTCATTCAATATTTGATGTAAATAAACATGCCTTTACATTTAGTACAACAACTCGCACCTAGCGCTTTAGTTTTACGATCCAACACAATAACTGCGTTTGCTAAAATGTTTTGTTTACAACACAAACATTCAATTCATTCATTGTTATTCAACGCCATCTAATTACTTTCCACGCCGTATTTTGACAGCTTTATTGTTCTCTATACTAAGGTCAGACAAAGTTCAAACTGCAATCGCAAGTGAGTGCTTCCAATTACAAATTCGTTTTTCTGAATTAAAGTTCATTCAGCTAGAAAACATCAACTTGATTTTTGACTGCATGACTAAATACTTTATAAAAAGTATGAATTACTGTTTGTAAAGATTTACAGACTCCCAGTTAGAGTGACAAATTTTTCAATATCATGCTTGCTGTTTGTCAATGACGTCATAAATTTGGAAAACAATAGAGCTATTGTTCTTGAGCAATTAATAGATTGGAATCGATTACTGTCGACGATTCATGGATTCTCAAAATATCCGCATCCACCTACCACTATCTTTAATGGCCCGTAATTTATGGGGATGGGCAGAAGTTCCGTTTGAGCTGATTTCATATGCTACTTTATTCAACAGATTCTTTAGCAAATTCAAATTTATAAGGGCTTAACGTAATTTTGGCCTTTTTGCATTTGGTTAGCACAGTGTGTACCTGATTTCAAGTCAGTATCATGCATAAGGACGTCATCTACCACTTTAACAAGGCGAAGGATAGTTCCGAGTGCGTCATCACCTTGTCGGCTGTAGTTGTCCATACTGCTTACAAATCCCATACAAACTTGACAGCACTTGTATTGCCTCTATGGTGTTAAAAATGTGGTTTGGTGTTCGCTTTCAGGATCCAAGGGCATTTGCCAATAGCCACTTTTAGCATCAAAGGAGGAGAATATTTTTGCATCCCTGTCAATGTTGGTTACTGCATCACATGGGGGGTGACTAGAGGGTATACTGGGCGGACTTTATGTTTATTGAGCTCTCTCATGTCCCTGTTGGATTTGACCGTCACATGCATGGGTGAACACCAATCGGTTGGTTCATGGACGGGTGATATGATGCCTTGTGACACCATGGTGTCAAGCAGTTTTTTTTGTTTCATCACGCCAAGCGTAAGGGATAGGGCGGGCAGCACGTATATGAAAAGGTGTGGCACCAGGCCGCAAGTGATTTTTCATCGGCGTGGTGTTTATCAGTTTTGAAGTTGGTTGGAACTAAATACATCACCTGAATTTCTTCAATGAGCTGTTCTCGTATAGTGTCTGTAGTTTTGGTAGGGGGTGTTTAGTCTGTGGTTACTGTATCCACTGAATTTGCTTTAGGATTGGCATAATTCGTAGGGATGATACCTAGATTCAGGCAAGCATACCAAGACAGTAAAGTGCCATTGACGTTGGGGAACACTTTGACGATCTCTGTGTTGATATTGGTCCCATATCTAACCTCAGTTTTGAAAAACTCCAAACAGGGCATAGAGTTGCCATTAGCGGTTCTGATAGGCATGCCTTTGTAGGGGTGGAGCATGAAGCGTGTAATCCCTAATTTGGAAGCTGTAGCCGATTCCATGCAAGTTGCTTCTGCACCAGTATCTGGGAGACACGTGATTTGTTGGGGGCATGGATGATTTGGAATTTGAAAATGGCATAATATACGAGGGGCTTTTTTGGAGCCAAAGTGTCATCTTCTGTAGCCTCATATGCCTCACAAATGGTAACACACTCATCGAGGGTGTAAACCTTTCCTCCAACAACTTTTTGCACAATTCTGAATTACACACTCCTCGGATGATCATTGTAATAAACCTGTCATCTATACTACAAGGACAGAATTGACAATTACGAGTCAGAATAGGTAAAGTAACAAGGTAACCATTAAACGACTCACCTGGCTGTTGTTGCCGCTCTGCTCTTGAAACTCGACTTCATCTCTTACAATATTCCGCTGACTACGAAACCATCCATGAATTTTATTCAGAATTGCAACGACTTCAGTTGTGTCATCAGCGATGTGCAAACATGTTTCAAGGATAGTTCGCATGTCCTGGTCCTGGTATGTTCTCAGTGCTGAAAATTGCGTGCAGTGTGGAAATGCAGTAATACCGGACAATTCAGCACAGGCTTTTCACAATTTTACCCATGAATTGAAGCAAGGTAATCTTTGGTGTGAGCTTTGTTGGTGGATGTGCATTTTTCAAGGTGTATGTAGTCTTGAGTAATTGTGGACTTGTGTGGACAATGATAATCCAACGCTTCGTGTAGTTTGGCTTGACATAGGTGTTGAGCTGATGATATTGCTAATGGGCCAGTGTTGTCTACCTTGTGTGTGACAGTTGCAGTTGGCAAAATTGACAACCCATAGGAATGCACCAGCTTTTCCATTAAGTCTAGCAATTTATCAGCGTGCAATTTCTGGCTTAATCCGCTCTTAAAGAGTCAATATCAAGTTGTGGTTGTTGTTCACCTTGTAGTTGCTGTTGTTTTTGTTCAATTTGATTTGTAGCCATCTATTGTAGCAATTCCACCAATTGAGTCAAAGAAGTAGGGCTGGTATATTTGTCTAACGATACAGCTGCGGCTTGGCTTGCCATGGATGTGGCTGTTTGTCGTGCGTTTGGCATTTGTAAGACGTTAACTATAACTACAATGTAAGTTCAATAATACTTTGTACGGATAATTAAAATATCAACTGTGTTGTGTGATGACCGTATAGGTAACAACAACAAGAGAAGACAACAACTTTAGTTGCTAGTTTGTTGTTAGCTTCAAAACCAAAAGCATCGTGTCTTGCCGTTTGCTATCTATATGCGCATGTGCTTGGGTATGGAACAATGCACATCACGCAATTGTCCCAAACTTGAGTTTCAATGGCCAGATCTAATAGGGGGACTTTTGATTGGTTGGCGTCAGAAAGGGCATCCGGGCGGAACAAATACACCATGCTACATTTTGTTTGTTAAGTTACGCAATCCCTGTACACTACTTACAATAGGGATCAAACACGTCATCCTTTTGATCGACAATGTTGACGGTGGTAGGTGCATTTGCATTTTGATCAGAATCTGAAAATACAATAATATCTATGATAAGAAGGAGCAAACCGACTTGATAAGAAACACACAATAAAATGTTTTACATTCAACTCCTTCTTCACAGCGCACTTTCCAATAGAGGTGCACCAATTGATTGGTAAATAATTGGAATTGCTGATTAAATGGTAACTTCTGATCAAATTTTATTAATCGGAGATAGGCCGATTATCAAATTAATGATCGGCATACAAATAGCATTATTTGGAGAAAAATAGTGCAAAATCTCCGAGATTTCCTCAAAATATACCACTTCAAAATAGTTGAATTAACACACTAAAAAACACAAAACGCTTAACACACGCCATTTTCATCTGCTTTTCGATCATTTTTATTGATCTTTGTGAGCCAATGAAATTTGTTTTGAGCCTTATTGTGTCTCAATCCGCAATGCAGCATAAAGCACCAGCGTTCTTCTGCCATGTCAACCATCGAGTTCTAATTGCGATCAAGTTACTGTTGTTTGCAATCTTTTTATTGAAATGGAAAGTTTATATATTAGCAAAATTTGGAACTACTTCAGTGTATCGGAGTCTTTTGATGGAAAGCCCTTCGTGGTTTGAAGAGGTGGAAATAAAGGGACCAACATCACAACAACAAACCTGAGAAACCATCTCAAAAATCACTCTGCTGACTTCTTGGCGTTTACCGAGTCAGAGAAAAAGAAAAAACAAGAGCAGCAAATGAAAAGGGCAGCAGATACATCGGCATCTCTTAGCAGAAAAAGGTTGAAGCAAACATTAACAATTCAACAGAGTTGCGAAGCTGGAAAAAACAGGTTGCTCACCTTATGAGCCACGTATCACCGAAGTATCATCTTCCCAGCCGACCACATTTCAACGACACTGTCATCCAAGATATAGTGAAGACAGCAGAGGCAGAAGATAAGGATGTTAACTTTGTGTCGATATAAGGACTTGTTGCCACAATAATGACAGTCTTATCAGCTTGGCTGTTCAGATTAGTGAATAAAAAAAACTAGGCTATCGTTGGTATAACACTCCAGTCATTTTTCTGGCCATCACACTGGTGAAGAAATTAAAAAGAACAACAAACTTTGTCATGGTCTTCTCTCTCAGAGAGTCGTTAAGGACATGGGCCATTTCAATCATTCGCCACTGTCTTGTTATGCTTTGAAACAAATTCGAACCGATTTGTTTCTTCTTTAGATGGAATTCAACCTACATCATGCTGTCCAGACTATTCAAGATGAAAAAGAGATTGTCGTCTTTTCGAGCGACAAGTCTTCTGTTCCCATGCTTACCGCGAATCAATGGGAAATCACAGAAAAAGTTGGACTCTTTAAACCAATTGAAGAGCTAACAAAAGGGATGAGTTGTGACAGTTCCTATCTGTCAGAAGTCATCCCTGCTGTCATCGTTTTAAAAAAGTTTCTCACCGAAGACGATGGGTCCTTAACAAGAGGCGTGAAACAATGAAAAAAGAACTGTTCGATAAGGTCACCAGGCGATTCAAGGGTATTTGAAAAACAAGAACTATGTGATCGCAGCAGCAGTGGATCCTAGATTTGAAACTGGATTTTTGCCTGCCGAATGTAAAAAGACATTATTGAATGAGACCAAACGAATGGCACCAACAACAAACAAAGACGAGAGCATCGAACATACTGTACTGCAGTTAAAGCAAGCAATTTTCAATGACTTTTGGTTATGCTAAGATGAAGTTGCTGCAAATGAAACCGACGAACCTGCTATTGAAACTTGTGACAAAGAAGAACAGAGGAAAGCATTCTTGGCCGTTCATCGACAAGATCGAAAGACAAGCCCATTTTGTCGCTCAAAATTTGGCTTATACTACCAACCTCGGGTAACTCAAGGGCTCAATTGCAGTACTGTTATGATTATAATATGTAATTGACTGTGATTGGTAGACATCAGTGAGACCAATATCCTGCAGAATTTAGCCTTGTAATGTATTCATGTAGTTTAGTCTAGCTTTAAATTAGCTTGAAGAGTATAGATTGTCTTCATTAGATCTTAACTTCTGTTCATAAGCTTGACTGAATCCTAACTTATATTGTTTGATCAATTAAATACGTCTTCTTTTTCGATATCCTACAATTATTTGGATTACATTAGAGATCTATTTATATTATATACCCTTTTACTTTACAAAATTTGGCACCCGATCAGGCGATAGATCTCTGACCTACAAAAATAATGTCGATTACATATAAATACCTTGTGAAAGTCAAAATCTAAAAATTTCCCAAAAATTTCCCCCGTCCCATTTGAGAAATTTCTTATAAAAAATCGCAAATAATCCCTTTAAATTCATATGATGGTATTACTGTCATTTTGACGATAGGTAGAGACTGCGTAAGATTAACATCTGCTGACATCAACATTACCCTTAACAGAGTCAATGTATGATATTCCAATCACGAAGAGGCAGATACGAGGTCAATTCTACATGCAAATCGTGCAAATTTGACAATAAGTAACATCATTGTCCTAGGTCCAGACACAAATGTTCTGATCATATTAATTGCTTCTTGTTGTGACTTCAGTGGGAAGTTATTCATGTCAACTGGAACTGCAGGAAAGACTCGTACGATAGCAGTCATAGTCCAGTCGCTAAACTCAAAATATTGACGAAATTGTGCACTTTCAGTTAAAAGCATGAACATTTCTAGAGTGGTAGAAGAGATAGTATACAAAATATTTGGATGCAGGGCCATTCCAGATTTGGACAGTGAGCTTCGTGAATGGATATGTTAGTTGAGGTTTTCATCCTTTATTTTCACGAACACCTTCAGCCATTATTGAAGCACAAGACGAAGCTAGCTATTGTTCCGATTGTTCCGATAACAACAGCTGGAAAGAAGCAAGAGACCCCATTGGCTGCAGCCTGCCTGGGTTGCTGAAATCTATAATGGTAGACATTTTGCCCGAAAGTGTCACGTTGCACGTGTCTGTCCGAGATTTTACTGTTTATGTCTGATTACTTGGAAACTATTACTACAAAATAGACTTTCACGTTTTGATTACAGATAAAAAGGTAAGGTTTCAAACCTAGATAATTTTATTAGCCAACTACAGCTTAAATCTTATTTCACAGTCAAGAGTGATAAAGTTTAAAAGGTTGTGTTTTTGAACTGAAAATTGTCTAGTTTATGATTGAAATGATTTATCAATCCCTGGTTTTGCATCACCAAACTCAAAACGAATGAAAATTGATATCTCATAAGGACAAAGTCACTTTAAGTTCCCAATTTGATAGCATAGAGCTGCAAGGCCTTTCAGAGGCACATAAAGGCTATGGAGAGGATATAAGACGTTTTGCCATTTCCTTGAACTTTCATAGTCTTATTTACCATCAAGTCTAAAGTCATTTACAAGAGCAAAGAGAGGTAAAGGGTACGGAGACGTGTAAGAGGTGGAAATCAACTGCCTGGAAATTGGCAGCAATTTGTGAGAATCGATGAAAATAAAACTGAGCTGTTCCAATTTTTATCAGCTGAAATTCATAAGCAATCCTTTTCTGGAGAGTTTGTAACAACTTCATTAACAGGAGCACACTCTTCTAACGCACGTGATTTAAGAGCTTTATCACCATGTACACACGAAGAAGCGGATACCAGAATTTTTTACATGCTTAAGATTCAGTGGAGCAAGGATGTACTAGTATTAAAATTCGTACTTTAGACTCGGATGTTGTTGTTTTGGCTGTTTCTGCTGCAAGTCAAATTTCTGTAGATATAATATGGGTTGCTTTAGGTGTCGGTAAAAACTATCGATTAATACTAGCCCATCATACAGCATCATCCCTTGGGCCTAGGAAAAGTATAGCTTTGCCAATGTTCCATGCTTTCACTGGCTGTGATACTGTATCTGCGTTTGGTTGGCGGAGTAAGAAAACAGCTTGGATGGCTTGGCAATCTTTTCCAGATGTAACAGAAGCATTTGCTGCATTGTCATCTCCACAAGCAAATATCGATCAATGGGTAGAAGTTCTGGAACACTATGTCGTAATACTTTATGACCGTACTTGCTCGACCGTAAATGTGAATGATGCCAGATAAATATCATTTACTAATAAAGGAAGGTTCATAGACCACATATCTCCAAGCAAAGCTGCCCTCTTACAGCATATTAAAAGAGCATCATATCAAGCTGGACACTGTTGGACACGGGACACAAATGTTTTCTTGTTCTCCAGTACTTCATTCACCAGCTGATTGGGGTTGGAAGCGTGAATCTACTGGTATGTGGGATGTTTTTTCGACAGAGCTGCCTGAAGTCTCTCAAGTATGTAGTCAACTTCTGCGCTGCAACTGTAAAAAGGGATGCTCTGGTCGCTGCAAATGCAAAAATGCTGTATTGAAGTGTACTGCCTTATGTCAATGCTCTGGTTCTTGCAATTGACGGTTTGATATGCCACTGATGGACCATTTAATTAACATACATTACTCATTGGTTACATCTTTTCTCAACTAGGTCTACCAATGGTATTTTATCTGATGTTTTATCTGGTATTTATATGGAATTTTTATAGAATTTTTATGGTATTTTCACTGTATTTTATTTCAAATTGTTTTTTGTAGTTATAAAGCTTTTATTGTAGATGTGTACGGTATTTCAATGATTTTTTATATTACAATATGATGTGGATTTTTATGGCAGTTCTGTATAGTATTTTATTCTGTCATGAATGATTCAGTTACACATATGATGTACACATACTCTTGTAAGATGATCATTTTTTACTACCAATGGGACACCTTGTTGTTGCTGATGAAGTATATGCATTATATTTTATCACTTGACTCGTGTTTAACCGTTAATAATTACAAAGCTAACTGAGTTGTATTTTATAACGTATGAAGATTGATACAATATCCGATGCAAGACATTATGAATAATTACAACCTATAAACAAAGGGAAAGAGTTACAGTGGAAATGAAATCTGGCAATTCATATTCATAAAAGAGCTAAAGATGGTTTAACGATGAAGAAGGAAAAGCAAGAGTGCTTAAGGGGACCTCCTTCTTGGGAAGCCGAATACTTCATTTATCCAAAATATTTACCCTGCAAATTAAATTGGGAATCTCCTCCAATAGCATTATTTGGAAAAGTATCAAGGTGCTAGAGAAGAATTAGTACAAGGAAAAGATTACTGAAAACCGATCTGTACAAACTGGTTGCAATGCTATACCAAATGTAACTAAAACTCTTTTTCAAATGTTATTAACAGAATAAAATTTGATAGTCGTATAAACAATTGGTTAGTAGTTTTTGTTTCGAAGTACCCTACACTACACTACAAAGCTAGACTGCAGTCACTGGAGTACATCGAATGCCATTGTATCAGAAAAAGAAAAGACACATGTCAACTTCATAAATGGTATATCAGACATGAATACATATAGGGGATTACAAAATATTTATGGATTCAATCACTCCCGGCAATTCTTAATCCTGCTTGTAAAAGTATCATTATACTCAATTGATCTCATCAAATTCGTCTGCAATGTCTGATTTTATTCAACACTTGGTCAACAAAAAATGCGGTGCTTGCTGGGGATACCGCCCCATCTTATCCCACAGAAACCAGTTGTTGCCTGTGCTAATAAAATTTGAATCAAATCTCAAGGCTAACCTGGTTGGCTGATATGTTTGCTATTTCTATGAAAGATGTCAATGGTCTGTTCTGTAGTGTAATTGTATGTATATTCGTCTTGGAAG
>JANVCG010029317.1:0-10760 GCA_025505365.1 Haliclystus inabai | reverse complement strand
AATTGCGATTTCATCAGACTTCCATAGTAAGCTATTTAGTTTTTCCATATTCTTATAGTATTGTTTCTTTTTTTTAGTAGTGGGAAATGACTGCACTGACTCCAGCTGTGCTCATCACAATTTTACTTCAGGCTTTTTTAAGGATGTAAGCCTGCATTTTGATTCATAATGACAGAGAGGAAGTCTGGTTATAAAACTAACTTTGCACTGATGAAATGAAGACTAATTGCTGCATAGACGGGTAAGGAATTCAAAAGCTATTTAGTTTCTAGCAAATTGTTGCACAGTTTTGTTGAAATGATCCGACATTGTTTCTAAGAGAACTCTACTCAAGCGCCTGTGCCTGTAAGACTTGCAAGCGCTGTGATTTTATGATAGTTTAGTTTACTTCAAGTGGTACTTGATAAAGCCTGGAAGAAAATAACAAATGATTTTACTAGTACCATCAATTTTTGTGTAATCTAATCGACAAGTGAGAGACGGAATAATCGAAATATCAGTCGTTTATTTTTTACGAAACTAAATGGGCGATAAGAACAAAACTGAGAATCTTCGAACATTGACGTACAATATATCAAGTGATCATACCTTTCCAATTTTATCAGCCTTTGAGAATGGTTGATATGGAATATCTTTGAACTTTGTTGGGATGGTACAAGGACCCCATCCGCTGGGATTATCTTGAATAACTGGTGGAATAAATGTCGCCATTTTGCTACGAAACGTGCGCTTTTCTTCTCCGAGAAGGAGGAATTAACGGAAATGAGAATACATGAAATCGAGGCAACCTGTTACAGCGACCAGTAGTTCAGTACTCCCTAACATGTGCCCATCGAAGAATAAAATCTGTTTCAAAAACTTCGTGAGATAATACTAATTTAACGATCAACTGCGATGCGTAAAATACCACTTTTTTTCTTCGAATAGCAAATATGATAAAATGAATAGGACAAGCAGTACATGAATCGAAAAGTGCTTTTCAATCAGCCTTCGCACAGACTCTACTCAATGAAGATTATTCACAATATTAATATTCTTCAGTTATGTTTCCACAAGTAGTGCCTGTGCGCAGACTACCGCTCGATTTGTAACCGAACATGATCTTTTTTCCTTTTTAATGATTTAAATGTACAGAAGGCGCAAAAGCTCTAGCTAAAGTCATTACATGATTCAACTCAACCGGTCCTGAATAAATTATGATCAATTAATTTTCTTATTGTCAGATGCGACCCCCGTGAGGGTCTCCAAAAATTGCATTGCCGACGGTATTTCACGTCGTCATGCGGGATATTGGGAAAAGTTTTCAATTAGCAATAACCACGGCTCGGTTGTACCTCATTGCCTATGGTAATGCCACTGCGCAAAGCTAAAGTAGAAGTGTAGGCATTTATTGGTAACAGCAAAAATAGTTGTTATCAAATGTGGTTTGAACTGGGATTATGAAATTCGCACTTTGAAAATTGTGTAAAATCATGGAAAGAGATCTGTTTCTTCTAATATCTTTTTTTCCTAAAGATACGTCATCTGAGATGTAAAATCTTGCTGAATATGAAGACATTATGTTGAGTACATGCGCAGAAAACTCAAGTTTTCAAAGCAATGCTATTTACATACACTTTGCTAGAGAAACTGTTTTTCAAGACATAGTTAGAGAGATCAATTGCTTAGTTTCTTCACCTAACTCCCTTCTTTGGAAAAAATTGGTATTGGTAGCGTGTTAAGCTAAAGATTCAGTGTCAACTCAAAAATGACGAAACCAGCACTTGTAGATATAAAGCCTTTCAAACTTTTTAATACCAATTTCCAATACAATAATTCTATATGTATATAATAGTTACATATTAATATAAAGTTTCTATTAAACAAACCTTTAAATATTTTATATATATATATATGTATTGTATATTTATGATAATTCAACTGATCATGTGATTTTATGTTCGACTTACACATTATTTACACTAATTAATACATTTTTTGAAAATTTTATTTGGAATATTTAAAACAAATCATAATTATAACATTTCCCATTTGGATACTTTTTTAATAATATATATATATGTATTACTATATGAGTTAATACTTTATCATATTTTATGTTATTTATTTTGGCTTGACCTAATATATGCCAAATGAGAATGCTTTGCATTCTAAACATTATTGGACAAACTAATTAACATAATTTATTCCATCATTGGAAATTGTATGTGCAGTAATGTACATAATTTATGATTTTTTAGAAGAGGATGGTCATAATTATGAAGATAACTAAAAGTGTTCGTGGTTGTTGAAATATAAATGCTACTGATATTTTCATTGTCCTTATGTTGAGAGTAAATTTTATATGCAAGTGTATGTGATGCTACTAATTCGATTTATGCGAATGTTCATGTTAAACGACTTTCAAAGCGTGGTCCCCATTGGGTGCTATAGAAGATGAAGAGTCGTTCATCGGCATACCACTCCACATCCCATTCTGTGGTGATAAATTTGTAAAACTATTCCCTGCTGTGGTATTATATACCGGTGTACTTTGTCGATTGCTCATAATAGATGGATTACTTGTTTCGTTGAATGTGTTGTTAACAGAAGCTTGATGATAAGGCCATGAATTATTCACAGAAGCGCCATTTTGATACGAATTCGGTGTTTGATCCGGGCTAACCGAACACTGACTATAAGGAGAGGTATTGTTAATAGGAGAGGCGTCTCCGTTGATCATTTGATTATGGTCACTATTACCAAACATAGAATTGCTGTTGCTGTTGTTATTGTTGTTGTTATTGAGACTTCCATTGGTTGTGCCATTTGATGTGGGGTAATTCATTCCCATTGCTGATGGTGGATACCCATTATAATCAGGGGGCATTGGTCCTGTTGGCCCCAAAGATGGGGGCATTTGATTTGCATATTGATAACCTGCAGCTTTCATTCTTGCAGCATTGGATTTATCACTTCCTCCTTGTGATGTCATTAATGATTTAGGGTATTGTGGCATTTTACCAATCATTTGTTGCTGATACATTTGTTTAGGAAATAAAGACCTAAAAAGAACGATATCAATTGTTATTACTAAAATAAGTTATTACATAGATAATTGATAAAAATTTGACAACAGTCCCCCCCCCCGTCAATAGAGCTGTCTAAATGATAAACTAGATATTTTTTAAATGAGTAGTTCTAGTTTGCAGCTTAAAAAAGTTCTGCTCCGTGTATCAATCATTTCATTTTTGCATGTCAGATTTTATGTCAATGGGTGTGGATACTTGATCACGTTCTCATTATATTTCAAACACGGGAGACAGTTTAGCGAGTATCCAATCATTTTGCGTGTTATATCTAATATATTCGTTATCAACCACAGCGCAAGTTTATACCGCCTTGATTTCGATTGTTCCCGGGCGTCTCGTTTGTTGCACGCAGGCAAGTGAGGGGCCGCAGGTGGGTTGTTGAGGTGCGGTGATGTGACCGCGCTTGTTTGACAAATTCAATTTGTTAAGAACAAAACAGCAGATGGTTGGAGGCTATCATGATTATTTTCGACGCCAATGGTCTATAACTATTGTTTACCGTGACTCGTCACCGTTGTTATGAATTCATGACGATGTTTCAAATCGATTAAAAACAAACACAATGTTCGAAGATTCGTGAACAATCCCTTTGCAAAATCAAATGGCAAATTCTTTTTGACAATTAATGCTTTTATTTCAGAGGAGAAACTCTGTAAGTGATCAGTTGATAATTGATTCTCAGAAATAATCTTTGATTATTACATTGGCACACACGTTGTATGATTTATCTCTTCACAACTTTTACAAGGCAGATGTTAGTTTGCAGACCTTTGTAGACAGATAAGCCTTCGCTGACCAACTTGTCTAGGTACGTCTTGGAATTATAATTCATCTGCCTGACACTTAACACTTGTGTCTCTGCCTTACACATTCTCTTTCTATCACTGATATGCTCTATATAATGGCATAAATCCTATAGTACACAAACATAAACGAGGCACAAAAACTTGCACCTGCGCACATTTCAATCAGTCTTTGTAATATAGCCTCCAATGATAAATTAAACAGCGCGGTGGAGTTGAAAAGAAATCCCTGCGTCGTTCAACCCGCCTTGGGTATTAAGAAATCTGCGTGATCGTGTTGTGCTTATAGAAAACTGTAACTTAACCTCGAAAGTCGTGAAACAACGAAAGTTTAAAACAATCCTTTGTTTAATGTCTCATGCATAGTGTGAATTCATCTGTAGTTTGTTTCTAATATATTTCTGTGGTTCCAATGGGTAACAATCATTTGTGTGGTCTGTCAAGTTATTATTTAAAGACTCTGATCGGATTGTGTACTCCTCCGCCCCAACTAAGAATATCCAAAGCAAGTTTAACAATTAGAAAACGAAGAGAATCGTGCATTGCTGAATATAAGTTTTTATAGAACTGTCCATTTTTATCCCAACATTGCAGTTCATGTTGTTGTTGTTGTTGTTGTTGTTGTTGTTGTTGTTGTTGTTGCTGTTGTTGTTGTTGCTGCTGCTGCTTTTGTCATTGTTGTTGTTGTTGCTTTTACGTAAATGAGCTGCTCAACAAAATCTCAAGCTTTTGCACTAAAAACATCGTGAGTATTTTCAAATATAGTTAGTTGAACATTTTGATTTGACATTTCCATTTTTCTGCAAACATTAAAAAGTGAGATAATTTCAGATCAAATTTGGTTACCTTTTTGAATTTAGAATAAACAGGAATATCCGCTTGAAATCCATAGCAGTATGTACAAATTCAGAATTGAAAAAAAAAAAAAGAAAAAAGATTGCTCTCCACATTTTTGCGGCCTCTAAACAAGATCAAAGTTCTGCTTTCTGCTTTTCATTGACGAATTTGAGTTGATTGACATTCTCTTGGGTTTAGTTAGATATCAAATAATCGCAAATAAATTTTGTACAACTGACATTAAACATGGAGAATTCCAATATTGAATAATCATGATGTTAGCATTCCCAATTGGTGTAATATTATATATCGGATTTTGAATAGGATTGATCGTGGTTCGATGGGGTCTGTGAGAAATTAGATAATATTTCAATGTTTTTATTTCCAATTCAAACTTACAAAGAACAATCTGAATATTAATTAAGCGTCGTATATTTAATTTTCACTTTCTGCATTGCTTGTATTAATTATTACCATAAATACCACGGTAGAATATGTTACTATGGTAACAAGTGATGTCAAATTCGTCAATAAGTTGTTTTGGCATTCTTATAGCGCAATAATGGTGTTATTCGTTTTTAATCAAATACGTTTGTGCGTTAAAAATCGTCAACATCAATGTAAGCCATACATTCAAGGATGAATATCACATGTAATGAGGAAAATTCTCTATAGAATTTGATCTCAATGAAATTTACAAACAGCAGCAACCTGTAGATTAATTTTGAAAAGCAAGCAGGATTGCGTAAATGTGAAGAAATATGATCAATTCTCTTGTTTTCAATGTGATTTTTGATCTGTTTTTGATACAATACATACCACATGATAGTATATTTTGATCTATATAATTTTAAATGACAGTTTCAGTCATATTCGCACACACATGGCATGCATTTCTTAATGCTTGGGTTTAGGCCCCCAACGTGGTCGCAACGCGCATAACAGGTGATCTCTATATATTTTGCTGCATGTTAGAAAAGCCAGATGTTTTTGAATTTTTTTACCAATGAAAAACGTTATCTACGGAATAGCTATATGCAGAATATGTATGCAATTTTCTTAAGATAAGAAATAAAACATGACCTGCTATGAACGTGAATCTTTGTTTGTTGCTTGTTTTACAAAAGAAAACATGATTAAGTTATCGAGAGTTCACCATTTTCTCAACTGCCAATTTATTGTTAAGAGGCTGCATGAAGAAGGTGTCTGTGAAAGGAACTGAACTTTTAAAATCTAAATACAATACAATATCATACCTAACGAATGGTTGAACTCCATAATCTGTCAAGTAACCGTTAGAACCGCTTAAAAGTTGCATTCGTTTTTCTATCAACAAAAAAAATCAAACAATTTCAATGATGAACGTAATTAAAAAATTTTATCTTTAATGTTGCTATGGATACCGAATGTTATAGTTTTTTAGCCACCCGTAATCTTGAGGGATGTTACGTTTGAAAATGTAGCTACATCTGCCTCAATATTATAGTAAGACAAATTACAATTTTGTAAACTTTGGCACGATTTTCAATCGTTCAATCAACATTGAATAACTTGATAACTTCTCTATAGAGTAACGTTTAAATCAAGATATTTGTCAAAATTAACATATAGGTTATATTCATAAAGTAATATACTTTAATCAAGAAATATTATTTGTGCTTTTGTTTAAAATGAAGTTAAGTTATAAGATGTGCTTTAAAATATTGTATCGAAATGGCGTGACTTGCTACTTGTTTCGTGTTCCTCTACGTGTTGCCTTGTTTTACAATATACGCGTGTACAACGCGTGTGTTCTTTTTTTATCAAAAATAAATATTTTCTATGAATGATAAACATGAAATAATATGACAGTTTTTATACTGATATAGTAACACATCGCTGTAGTCCAACTGTGAAGATTGGTAATAATCTCAATTTCACATCAAGTTAACTTACCGTGTTCGCGTTTTAAGACGTTGGTGATACTCTCCAGTCGCGTGATATAATTGATTGCTTCATCGAGTATTCTTGCCTACAACAGCAACAACAATAAAGATTATTTCTCAAAAATTAAAACTAATAGTTTAACCGTTAACAAATACTCTCAAATCTGACGGCAAGAATTTTTTGTCGGTCAGGTGTCGGTAGACAGCTTCTACCATAATAAATAGCTTGTACATGATCTACTTTGTTAAAAAAACCTCTAACTCAATTTAATGAATTTCCCGTTGATTAAATCCTTGTACTAAATGCTTTGGGAGGTTTAACACAGTTGGAGTTAGATTGAGACTGAAGAATGACTTCCATCCGAAACGCTATACGTGTCTGAAGGTCAAATGAAGGCAAAACACAAACTCTATTGCAAAGCTACTTGGACGCAATAGACAGATCGACACTTTATGCCTCAAATATTGCGTAAACCATGCAGTATGACTTCTGGAAATGTTTTACGGGTCGTGAAAGAGAACGAGCGTATGTGTTAAAATCATAATAGGAAAGGCGCGAGGATTGGCAAATCAAGTGGTGCACTATTTCGCTACTTTTTCTTCGAGCACCTAGTTTGAATACGTTCCTGAGTGGCTTTCAAGAGAAGCGGTAATAAACTTATTTTCAATCGAAAATTTAATTTCAAGTTATGCCAACTAGCTTTTCAAACTTGACGCATGCATTTATTTCAAAAAGTTAAAAGGTATCAAGCTCAAACTGCATGTGGTTGATTTTGTTTGAATTCTAATTACGCAGCAATTCATTTGTCTAACTATCATTTGAACAAAGTTTACAAACAGGTTGAATATAGTGCGTACAAAACTCTGACATTGACTAGACATTTCCATCTACCCGGTGACGTCATTGTTTTATTGCAGAGCGAAACGTTTATTTTTCTTAAATCGAGAACTTTGGTCTTACCTTTGATACTCGTCTTTTATCTTTCACTGATGGCAAGACGGACTTTAATCTTTCATAACCGTCTGATAAACGGCTGTATCTTCTCTTAGATGTATTACGATCTTGGCTATTATCTTGTTCTTGTTCAGCAATCATAGTTACTTCCTCATCACAATCACCTAGAATGATCAAAAATCATCTGTGTTACTTTTCTTTTTATCAATTCATTAAAGAAAATCATTTTAATTATGTATATATTAAATTACCTTTTTCTTCGTCGATTGCTTCATCACTCAATGAAGATGAATTCCTTCGTATTGTTTTATTATTACCATGAGCTAACTGACCATCTACTGGCATATATTCATTTGGGCGCCAAAATTCATTCAACAACTCGAATATTTCATTTGGTAACGGTCCACCAGGATCAAGAGTTGATGCGGGATGGCACCCTCCTGCGGTATTACTTGCGGCCATTGTATGCGGATCTACCCTAGACATGTCATGCATGATCTCTGTTTTAATACCATTGGAAGCATGCTTTACATTGAAACTACAATCTTGCGGCTGATTACTAACCATTTGCGTATCTTCCCCTTGAGTAACTTTAACGGCTGTCATATCCAATTGATTCTTTCGTTCTATCATTAACACGGTGAATTTGTCTTAACAATCAGCTATATATCAAGTGAGATAGCTTCATATAGCGTATAATAGTATAAGCAATAGCGTCAATTTCAAGATTAGTAGATGTTCTCAAAAATTAAATATGACAATAGTTTCTTTGATAAATCTTCTGTTCTTCATAAATTTACAAAGATTTCATCCAAAGCTTTGTTGATCAATTGCGTAAATTGTTTTATACTTTTGCTTTTGCGTCAATCTTCAATAAATCTTAGTAACGCGATGTATCCTTTTTGTACCGCCACAGTCCCGTTGCCCGTTAACCAAATAGCGGATTGGAGAGGGTTGTCTATAGAGTGTAAGCTCTCCTTGTCGGACAGGACTGTTTATAATAATGGCCCAGTGCAGCTGATCTCGTGTTTAACCACCTGCGAATAAATTAACCAATGAGGCACGAGCCACTGTTTGTCATAACAAAGCAATTAAGGATCGACCAACAATCACAAGGGGAAGAAACCAGAATATACTGTCTGATTGGTTTCAAATTTAAATCAATTGCTAAATGGTGCATGAAATTTTCAGTTTAAGCTTTAAAAAATGTGCAGAGTTCTAAGCACAGTGACTCATTGGTTTAACGAAATTCTAAAGTTCATGAATGTGAATCACCTAGCTTGAAATCATGGTTGGTGTTCACCCCCGCATTCACTGACACACTTGTCTGTGATCGTGACGCTTGCAAATCAACGTTACTAATTAGGGTGGTGTGTACATGAAAAAACACAGGGTGACCTACAGCATACAAATTAGGAATGGAGGCACATGTATAGTAATAACTGATTTCATCATCGTCAAGAGCTTCTGCATTTCTGTTTTTACGGTGTGCAAAATGCACATGAGAAACGCACTTGCTAGTTATTCAACCGTTAAAAATGTGAGCAATGACGGTGAAGGACTGAAAACGCATTGCTGATGTGATTGCCTCGTAATAAAACTGTGAATCGATCAACGAACTATGCGCCATGGGTTTGAATTATCTTAGACAAAGAGGCTACAATATGAATAATTTATTACTGTGCAATAGCGGCAACACCTGCCAATATAATAAATTATTTATCATGATGAGTACAGCCCGCTGGGAATTAGCCAGGCACACGTTTCTTACATGTAATCGCAACTGCATACAATTACAAGCCATGTATACAGTTCACTTGTTTTAGCAATTCTACATTCTGACAATACACAAACTATAAATATACCATGCAAATCGTTAATTTCCTAACATCAAATGTCAAGCCATAGCATTTTCTTCATTGAGCATTTGAAGGTATCATATTGAAAAACGTGCCCAGGCCTCAAAGCAAATGCGCAAACGAGTTGTGTGTCAATAGTTGTAGTGGTGTTTGATGACTGCTTACGACTAGGCGGATTTCATAAACGAACATATGCAAACAAAGCTGGTGTCCTTACAATTATTGAATGAACACAAGGCATTCTTTGAAGCAAGAAGACATGTAACACAGCAAACGACGTTTCTAACCGATAACGCGCAATCGATGTCTTTTGTACCATCAAATGGGTATCAATTAGCAAGTGTACTTTCGTTTAAATTGAACACGCCCTATATTAAACCTGCCCTCCTTATTTCCGCTGGTAATAGGCCCTTTTTATCTACTAAAAATCCTACATTTATTTATTTTGTTTATTTTCCAAGCATTTCATTCATGCAACTCATGTTACACAAGTAAATCATGGAATATTTGTATTATAAAAAATGTATTCAAATTTCATTGCAAAACTATAAATGTTTTACAGTTGCTAAGAGAAATTGTAGCGAACGGGAATCCACTTGAATTAGATGAAGTGGTATCATTACATTAGAAGTTACGTTGCATGCTATTACCAAGTAGTATTTTAATGCCATACAAATTAGTTTTACCTGCACACGTATACATACAGACATGAATACATCAATGCATTACAGAGAATATAAATGTCTAGCCCAACAAGCATGTTTAATCAATAATAAAATCGAGAAATAAATAACTGATAATATGATTATAATCATTTAGATGTTAGCATATTTTTTAATGATTTTACTAAAACAGACATACATCAAGACTGACCTACATGTGTGGGTAAAAGATGAGAATGTGTGGGGAAAAGACGTGAGTGGTGACGCCCCCATGTGTATTTTTAGTAAGTAGTATTATTCTGATGACGTCACATTGGATTGATTTACACATGACCATGTGGTGTCAAATTGACCAATACGAACGATTAACAGTTTACGAAGATGAATGCATTAATTAAATTTGAATCTTACTAATCTTTAAATTGACTCTTTTTTTCAAGTTTATGCTGTACAATAAGTTGAGATAACAATCACGTCTGATTTTCATCAAAGTTAAAATTCCTCAAAAGATAATTATAATTAAAATATATCTTAGATAATGCATATACACCGATGTTTATCACGTACTACAAAATGGTTAACTCTTACACACGTGGCACATACTTATCAAATGGTTATCATCTATGTGTGCTTTGTATAACCTGGTTT
>JANVCG010029306.1:0-10763 GCA_025505365.1 Haliclystus inabai | reverse complement strand
CCTATCAATAAAGAAATTTCAATTAAATATCATCTGATAATTGAAATTGTTACCTGATGAGGGGCATCTGTAAAGTATATGTAAGCCTCAAAGAGATGAGGGGATGTTACTTAGAAAGAGTATAACTGAATAGATTGGAATAGGGGGTTCTGAGTTATCGTTGTACGTACTAATCTTCATTACCTCTTTCATAATTTGCAAACAATGGCAGCCGATCAGGGTGCTAAAGAAGTCAGTTCAGTTCACTATGCTCAGCTCTTGAAGAAATTTTATGAAGTACATTCCTTATGTGCATTGTAAATTTTTAATTCATCTTTGAAAACTGTATGTTCAAACAAGAATGGAGGAGTGGATGAGAAATCGAACAGTACGTACTCTACGAATGACTCATGATCACTTAGGTAAGTTTTATTCCATGCCTGACAAAATCAGATATTTATTGTCCATGGTATTCAAATCCTAATTTACAACACCCCAAGCATAAAGAGGGTGACGTCCCTAGAATGAATGTGGCAACGCCTAACTTATTTAAATGACCTCAATTATAGTATATAGCAAAGACTTATTACCTTTATACTGTAAGTGGTATTAATAACAAAAAGTATTGATTTGTTTTGGCATGTATTTATGGCGACATTAAATAGGCTGAAATGTTTTCAAATCCAAGCTATATCAGCAGTAAATTTGTGCTAAAGAGCACTAATCAAAACTAGCAAAACTAGATATCAATAGCAAAATCACACATTTTCACAGTAAATTATTTAAATTAAACAGTCTCCTAAAGTATGATCACCGTATTGAAATTTCACTGCATCATCATGCACTCATTTTGCAGTAAATATCTATAATTATTCACGGTTTTTATGATGAATTAAGCAGACGATTTGGTTTATCAGAGTCTGAATACAACTATAGCAGTAAATTTTATCAGAAAGCAATAGTGCTGGATGATCCTTGCTATCAGTGGGAGGCCTCCTGGTTATGGGAGTACTCTGCTCATTCAAAAGCAATTTTATCGTGAAAATTGGTGTTTATCGTGGAGGAGTTCCTGCTTCGGGTATTCCATTCAATTTCAGAATACGATAAATTTTGGAAACATATCAATCTCCATTGTTGAAAGCACCCGACCGTGGAGTAAGCCTGTTTTCGCAAGAGAGATTTTTCACATAAAAATGAAGAAAAATTTATCAAAACAAGCTGTAAATATGTAGCGCAACTGAGCAAGCCAAATAAAAATTCTAAGTGAAAGTTTGAAAAAGAGAAAACATACTTTTCGATATGCATTTTAACAGAAGTAGCTGAACAATTCAGATTACGATTAAATGTTTTGGATTTGATGAATTAAGCCTAATTTTCGGATTATTATTAGAAATGTTTTCCTCGGATATATTTGAATCAGATGAATCAGAAGTCTTAAAAACATTATTTATCAAGCGATCCATCGCCAGTACAGGAAAGAAATTACAAGAAGCCTGTCAGAAGGTAGGAAGTCAATTTAATCACCGAAAGGCGTCGTTAAAAACCGTTGCTTGAGTTTGCGTTGATAACAGGTAACAGATAAGTGCATTTCGTGAAAGCTAACAAACGAAGATAATTTTAACAAATAGCGATCAATAATGTTGTATTTCTTCAACATCTTTAAATAGTATATTGTGACATTAATCATGATGATAATTGTTTTTAAGATTTTAAAGATTGAATAATCTCGTTGGGTGTGTTTTGTGACTCAAAAACAGCATTATTTTAGTGCATTCTTTTCTCCGCAACAAATCAACTATGTAATCATGGCATCAGTTAACAGCTTTTATATAATGTGTCGTGTTTGATTTATTTGTTGAAATGATGTTTGTTCTCGAATCTGTCCGTTTTCTTCGGTCATTCTTTGAGGCGAAAATCAAAGTTTTCCTGTGTGTATTCATAGCTCTTCGCTCCTACAAAATCTCAAACTACTTTCAAATATTCATATCTGTAATTCTATAGCTTCAATCATCTTTCATTTTTCAATTTGGCAGGCTTCCAGTTGAGGTACATATTTTTTGAAGTTTAGTTTATGATTGTGCTTCACAGCTTAAACTCATCCCATCAAAATGCGGGTCAAAATGCGAAGGTGAAAAATGACGTACGTTAGAATTTGCACGGCTGAAATCAATAAGGGCGTCCTGTCCGCACATAGACCAGTGCCACATGTCCCCGCTTGCACACTCCGGCGACCTACGCTTTGCTGTGGCGACATGTAACTTTTGAAGTCTAAAAGTGGCGCAATTCATTCCGAAAAAACGGAATGACCAATCACAAGTCAGAAGCTGTGACGCTTCAATCTAGGCGTTTGTTGATTGGTCTAAATTCTAATTTATGAAATTATTCTATGACGTTGAGATGTGAAAAATCAAAACAACTGGAGAACAACATTTCGTCTACTGTAATTAACTTCTTGAATCAGATACAAAAGTGGGGAGTGCGGTCAAAAAAATAAATGAAATTGAATATCATACACCAAGCTGCTTATCAAGAGGAACACAGTAGAGATGGATTATGCTAATTATGTCTGCAGTTAGTGTTATGGCTATTTTTATAGGAAAATGATTTAATTAAAACTCGAAGTTTTGGCATTTTCAAATCTAATCTAACAGCTTGTGTCAATGCTTTTAAAATAGTTATGTAGAACAACGAAATTGTTATTGAGCAATTCTGAGGATGGATAGCGTGCGCAAAAGTTGAGTTCCACGTTGAATTGAGAATTTTGTATATTATTATCGCACTGTACATTGAACGAGTATTACGTTTGCTTTTCGTAGAACGAAATAAGATCAACTTCACTTGTAAATCAACTTTGTCGCTTTCTGTTTTCACTGATTTTATCAATGGTTCTTCCAAACTTCTTTCCAGCTTTCATGTGAGCCGATAGAAATCCAAAGTTCTAGTCAAGTCTGTTGCTTCTTTGAATGTTTACACTCTTCTTGGCCCACCCATGTGATTGGATGTGTAATCTGATGCCATTTGTGCTTGTTGAACGCATACGTACAATAGCCGAAAAGTTCATCGTGCGGCGCTTTTTACCCCCTATTTTTACAAGGCCCAGATGTAGAGCAACGAAATGCGGGCACGGAGCTAGGTTTAGTCCGCATAGTCCCTTTAAAATGGCTCATACTACATTACCTGTTTCACACTGCTAATCTGTGCTATTTCACTGCTAAAATATCTAAATCCAGGCGCAAAATGATCTATTGGTGCTGCTCGGTAAACCAATGCTAACCTACTATTCTATTGCTATTTGGAACTGATTGTACTACTGCGGTACTAAATTAACCCGAATATTTTGTTCAGCATTTACATTATCATGAAAAATGATAAAGTCGAAAATCTGAAGGAGTGATGGATCTATCAAATTCTCATGATGATGTTAGTTGATGCTTGAACGGGTCAAGCTGACCAATCTATGTTACATACCAAACCTCCTTACCTTTGACTGTTGTAAACGAGACCATCTGGTCCAATGACAATCCTTGAATTAACAGTCGTCACGTGATATGTCTTTGAAGCTACTGAGTTTGGAAATGTAGTGTCAGGTGCCCAGATGATGCTATGTGGGTCTGCGTTGATTGTGATTGAGTGATTACCACCGAAAGATAGACGATGGTCTTTCCATGTTTGACGGAAATAGATATCAACACTAAAAGTCTATAAAGGGAACATAAAACACTACATGTAAGCGTATCGTATAACAGCAAATTGGATCACATTTCTCTTTGTAACTCCCTAGATGATTGCCATTGACAGCTAAGTGGGTTTATAAAATAGCCATCGGACTATATCAAGTACCCTTGAAAATCAAAACAAATATTGCAATTGATAAAATAACCACATTATTAATCAAGTAATGATTATCTTGAAGTATTGAAAACATCTCAAATTTTTGAATGATAGAGTTGTATATTTACAAGGTTATTAGTGCTTAACCAAGTGTTGGATACCCCCGTAGTCAATGCACTTTTGCATTCTGCTTTTTGTATCTAATGAACTTGACACACAGTCCGATATTCGTTACATCAATAAGACTTACTGAATCTTTTTCATCCACTGGTCCAATTTGTAGAATTCCAACTTGAACCCAAATAACTGCAGGAGGTCCTGTGAAAAAAACCATACACTTTAACTACAACAAACAGACAGGAATAATTTAGAAGGCCGTATTATTAAATAAAAAAGAGCTGTTTAAGATTCAACCCTATGAATTTTTTATAAGAGTAGCTTATTGAATACATCTGTTACATACACAACCTTACCTTATAAATAGTTTGAACCCCTAAGGATGGCGTATAACAATGATTGGGCATTGTAATTTGATATTACATTTCAAGGACTAGTACGGTAATCCTTGTTTTATCTTGCCTTGTTTTCTTGCAAGTGATGTTTGGAGGTCTGGGTGAGATAGAATGTTTAGCGAGCCGTAGGTGAGTTTATTCTAGCTTGACGAGTATCTCCAAGCATTCCAAGCGCAGGTAAGTGCGATTTGGTATTGCAAAAAAATATGAATGCTTTTGTAAAATGAATCATGGGAAAGTGTGTATAACTTTTCAGATTCCTATTTTTATCTCAACAAAACTGCCAACATTCCTTAAAAAAAATTTTACGAAACAAAACAAAAGAAGACATCTAAAATTCTGTAGGAATTCATGAATGCATTATGGCAATTGAAGAGGAATTTTAATTTAAATTGCTACCTTAATGCAAATTCAATTCAACAAATAGTAAAATATTCTAGCGTACTCAAAAATTTATCAAGTTTGGAGCTGTTTGGACGTTTTTATCATGAAATATAGCGGATCTGATAGTGATTATTATCATACTGAAGGAAAATTGCCCGGGATGTCAAATACAATTTGTTCGATAGTACATGTGTTTCACACTTCTCCAGCTACTTTTCTCTTTAGCAGAAATGTTTCTTTCAAGCAATTTAATGCAAACCCAAATCTGGAATTTTGCACCTGTACATGTTTCATTGCATCACGTTGGTTCATGATTTTAGGGATCTTAACATAGAAAGCGTGCACGGTGAATAAGCAACATATAGAATACATCATTTTAGAAAAAATATTACATTATGTATTTTCTTCTCAGTTTTATTCGAGCAAAGATATATGGATTCATATGGGTGATATGTCAGATTTGAGTTGATTTACACTCACTTTACTACTTTCGATGAACGTTTGATTAATTTATTTACCTCCAAAGTTTGGTCTTTCATGCTTGGCATAAATTTTCAATACATTATTGAGTCTTGCCATGGCGTCTGATGAATTCTCATATCCATCAGTAACATCGCAGATAAACAGAATAATAACATAAAGTGAAATAATGTGCCTGAAATGAATTAATAACATTTTCCCAATAATTATAATCTTCTTCTTAACTTTAAGCGGGAGCTTAAGGTTTCAAATGTTGCTGGATAAACAAAATGAAACGGAAAAGCCATGTGAAGTGTTTTTTGTACATTTTAATAAAGGAAATTTGACAGCAGTTTACTGCATTTCTCTAGTTACAACATTTCACATCTTTAAATGAAAGAGTTTTCGGGCAGAACTATCATTCTCATCCCCCTATCGAAAACGTCCCCCTACTCATATACTTGCGCACCTGTATCAGCAATAGGGTACAGTAGTGAAGAATGATGTTAGAAAGACGTCATTCTGAGTCAGAAGAGGAGTGGTAGGTGGTGATTTATTGAATATTCACACATTTACGTTGAAAGCAGAAGTTCAGACAGAAAGTGTAAGTTGTCTGCATCTTTTTCCAAGAGTATAATCGAGCTTCTTTGCAATACGCAGCAGTGTAACCATGACTCCATTTATCATTTTTGCAAAGGTATTTCTTTGTTTAATGCACTTCAAACCATATTTATTCAAAGGCTAGAATCGGACCACATGCTTGAGGTGCAAGCGTAGTTGGTGTTTGAAGTGTTAACGTCAAAAGTTGCAGTAGTTTATTTGCGTGAATTTTCATCAGGACTATTTTGTTTCGTAAACATGGTGACCGAATGAATGAAGGAAACTGTACACATTTACAAAATTAGAAATGACCTTGTCTAGCCATTGAGTTGAATACAAGCTATAAATAATTGAAACTGAAAGTTCTCAATGAGATGTTCATAATTCTAAATAGAAATATAAAATAGGCTAAGCTCAACTTTCAACTTGAATGATAGTAAGATAGCATGATGGATAGAATAACGTAACGTTAAAATAAAAATAATGGAATTTGATGATAAGATGGAAGTTTTTGAAAATGAGAGGCTGTAAAACCCAGGGAAGATTCTATATGTCGGGAGTATTTCGAGTATATATTTTGTGTTCTTAAGAAATATTTGGGGTAGTATGCTAAATATCAAATGGCACCACCCTGGCTTTAATTGATTAACGCATCCCCGGACTGTGATGAAAATTGAATTGAAGAAAACTGAAGGTGACCTTTGATAGATGAGGTTTACACATTCAGGTATTATATTCGACAGGATGAAATGCTACGTAATATAGTGGTAACAATTCAATGTGATATAGTCGTATCTATAATTATCCTTTCATAGTAAACAAGAGTGCTTTGCACATAATTATGAAAATAGGAAATGGCGGGGTTAATTTATACTGAGAGCTCAAATTTCAACAATTGTGTATTATTTAGAAATGACATGGTAAATTAATTGAGAAAATTGAAAATTTTCCTGAACTTAATAATGTTCAATACTCTTAGGATTCCCGTATTAGCCCCTTCACTGTGTTCATTATGAAACTCAAACACTCATGATAATTATTATCTAATCTAATCTTATTTACTATTACTAATCCTATCATTATTTCTATTCAACTTACCATACAAAGTTTTTTAATTGTGTATCATGTTTCGACATTCTTGAAATTAGAATTTTTCAGTATCGATTTTAATCTTCTCTCCAATTTGTTAAATTAAAAACGTATCAGTGACGCTACGAACGATTTTTCAATCAACCTTCTGCATCAAAAACATTTTATGAACTTGTATTAAATATTTATATTCCTTGGCATTTGAGTTGACATCGATGTTATAATATTGTATTGCTAGTGTCTTTTGAAATTTAAAAGAGAAAATGCCATCAATTATTTAAGAACCTGTTAAAACTAGACTCATCAGTAGTCATTCATGGGGAGTTCTGTGACAATGAAAGGTCAATGAAAAAGTAATTAAAGGTAATTGAAATGTATGGTTCTATAGAATGCAAAAAACGAGTTTTGCGTAAAAATAAAGCAATTTATTTCAAAATCGCAATTCTTTCGAGATCACATGGATATTGAATACTTCTAGATGCAATTATCAAGAAAAGCAATTTTTACATCTGCTTTTATCAATCAAATATTGAATTATTTTTGGTTTGATTTAAATAAATCATTATAAAGATTACGATCATAAATGACATTAACATCTAAATATTTTAATGACCCAAGATAGTAAAATTACATTTCATGTTTTCAACCGTTTTAAAAAGCCAAAAACATTTACTTTATCGAAAATCAAACAAATTATTCATATCTAACACTATCAACTATTGAATATTTCAAATACAGAGTCAAAATTTAAGGCTGACATCATACCCTCCTCAAAATCCCAATTGAAAATCCCAATTGATCCCAATTGAAAATCCATTCAAACACATTTCGATGTTTCAAGTTATCGTGCATAACACAATTATGAAAATTTGATCAATTGGACTCATTGTACCCATAAAGAAAATATCGATTGATATTGATACAAAGAGCGATCTTTGCCAGCGCACATACAAGTGCTAACAACAAACAAAATATTCGGTACAATGGACCGCTAATTCTAGATTTTGAGTGCAAAGTTGATGAGTCGGCAAGTTGGTATTTTACCCCACCGCGCGCACAAAGTAAACAAAACAGTCATTTCATTCCGCCTCTTGTTGATCAAATTTTGGAGTCATTGAACAAAATACTACAACATATCTAGTCTGGATAGCAATAATAATCAATAGGGCATTAAAACGAGTGCTATATTTCATTTTTATCTCTCTTTTACGATATTTTTCTTCACTGTGAATGATTTTCTTCGATCAAAATCAAACTACATGTAGCGGTAAGTTTTAACATTGTCACCTTCGACCAATCAGAGTGCTAGAAAATTGTATACTCGTCTGTGATTGGTGATGGACAAAAGTTGTGTATGAGGGCCACACTTTATGCAGAGAAATTTTACTTGTCCATGCTAGTGAGTGCATGCAGCGAATAAAGACACAAGTGGAACTGGTCTAGCTACGAGCCACAAATAAGATAGGATTGTACAAATGAAAAAGTTGAAGCCAATGCGTTCATTGGAGCGGTTTGTCGAACAACCGCTACCCCTCTTATACAAATGAGATAAAATCGAACATTTGATGACGTTTAATTCAGTTTGCTGATTGGAGAAGCTTGGGACAAAATATTGAAACGGTATTAATCTGTGTTTACAAAACGCAAGTGACTAGACAAGTCTTTTCGTGTTGAATTTGTTATGTTAAAATGCCGGGTAGTGAAGCCTTGTCAATGAAAGCATTGTTGAAAGCTTAATCAGCGCTTTGCAACGAAGAAGACCAAACGATCGAAGCTTTGTATGAAGCTTAACTTTCAACTGTATTTTTGCCTTTTTCTGAAATTTACATCAATTGACCTTTCTCCAGTTTCAATGCACAATCTACAGCTGAATTGGGTAGAAGGTACAGGGTTTTTCCAACTTGGGAGAAGCCTAAAAGTAAATTTGACTGTTTCAAGAATTAGTTTAGCATTGAGTACATTATTCTGAACATTGCCATGTAAATTTCAAGCTGCCCGGATAAACCCACCGTTTCAATTCCATAGCGCCTGGATCATAATGTGCGAAAGAATGAAACGTTTTGTGAGAAGAGTATCAATCCAAAGCAGTTTGAAACACCTCTTCTTAAAGCAGGGGGGATCAACCAGATAAACTTCTAGGATTGATACATAATAAGAAAAATCATATCTTACTAAGAAAGCTATATAGACAAGTTGGAAACATTACCAATACACTCTGAGTTGATGGAATTATGAGCAATTTAATTGAGTGTAAACTATATGTATTTAATCGTTAACATTTTGTGAGTGTTGAATGTGGTAATATGCAAGTGGAAGCCCTTTAGGAGCCTGTGTTTAGATAAATATGCAAACAACATTTAAGGCTAGATAGAATTGTGATTTGAATCTTGTATTACAGACGATATTGGTAGTGATCTCACAAATTTGTTTCCGATAATTCAGACAACAAAGTGTACATACTTATTATATTAGCTTATATTCCAAAAAGAAAGTAAAGCGTTAAAGCCAGTGCATATGACAAAGGAAACAGAACTCTTGAACAAACATCGATGTAATGACTATTTTCGTTCATCGATTCCAATATGACCTTTTGATCAACATCATTGGTTGCCTCGTTGTTTTCCTTCAAAGAATTTTTACTGGATTTGAAGATGTAAGAAGTTGATTTTTTCACAATCTTTTTATTCCACTTTTTTGCAGCCTTGAAAAAATTCATAGGAGAATGTAGGCTATATATATATTCATTAATTGGTCATTGTATAATCATTTGCCATAGTGGCATTCTTAATAAACATGAAATTGGACGGAAACTTGTATGCGTAGGTTATGATGAAAAAAACACATCGAAATATTCTAAAAAGCTGAAATTGTGAAGAAAAAAGTAATGAAAGGTAAGTGTACTAGAGAATGGATGGACCTTGATTTAGATAATAAACATTAAACCAGTTGTAGCTGCTTGTAAAATGAACATATTAATAAAGAAACATTTTTGTATTCGAGAGGCTCAAACTCTTATCAGAAGCCCTGTATGCAAAAAAGTCAAGTATTTTACAGAAACAGGGATAGTTACGATCAATTTCCCTTGTGAATAATTTATTTTACTATCACATTGAAGGATTCAAAATGACGCAGAGACTTTTGTAAAATTTTGTTATTATTGCAGTTTACACCAACGTTAATCTTTACAAAACTGACGTCATTTCTTCAATTTTCCAATGGAATAAGGTAGCTTTAAGTAATGAATATTTGATATCAATTTCAAGAATATTCTACCCTGTGCATAGCATTTTAATTCAATGAAAGGAGTAGATCCATGCTTTCTTAGCATCCTTTATTGCAAGAAAAGGGGCAAGAAACTAGTTTACAGCACAGGGACAGTATTAGTTACCCTACCACTTTATCTTGGTATGACAATGATATTTGATTGATCAAAGCAGTATGAAAATCAAAAGAATCCTTTTGATTTTTAATATAAAAAAAACAAACACTTTAATGATTTGACTAATGTAGTGCAATAACTTTCAAAGCAATGATAGCCTTCAACAGCAACGATTTCCGGCATTCCAAAAACAGATCCTACGGTTGCCTTCATCCCTATACAATTCACGAAAATTATTTTGATTTAGAAACAATTGGAATCAAATCACAAATTATCAAATGAAATCCCATGTATTTTAATCAAGGATTTGTAAATATGGAAGACTAAGATAGGTTACATAAGAAATATCTCACCTTTATATTGTAACGAGGTGCCAAATTTATGACAAGTAAATATTCCATCATAGACATGACAATAAATATGATGTTAATTGTGAAGAAGACTTCTAACGATGTACGATAAGACGTTCTAACCAGCTGATTGATTCCATTTTGTGCAATGAAAACTGAAGACAAAAGCGTTGTTACGAT